>WSYH01000144.1:0-239525 GCA_036426205.1 Ascaphus truei | reverse complement strand
ACACACACACACACACACACACACACACACACACACACACACACACACACACACACACACACACACACACACACACACACACACACACACACACACACACACACACACACACACACACACACACACACACACACACACACACACACTTAGACACTCACAGACACTCACACACACTTACAGACACTCACACACACACACACACACACACAATTACACACACTTAGACACACACAGACACTCACACACACTTACACACACTTACACACACACTCAGACACTTACACACACTCACAGACACTTACACACACTCACACCCACATACACACACCCATATACACACACACACTTTCTCTCCCATATATACATACACACACACACTCTCTCACTCTACACAGACGGGGGGTGGGGTCGGAGCAGAGGAAAGGCCGCGACCAGCACCACCACCCGCTCCCCCCCTCCTCCCGCGCAGGCAGCGGGAGCGCCAGGGACAGCGGTGGGGAGAAGAAACCCCCCGCTACCACCTCCATGCAGGCAGCGGGAGCACCGGGGACAGCGGTGGGGAGAAGAAACCCCCCGCTACCACCTCCATGCAGGCAGCGGGATCTGAGGTAAGCGGCGACCTGAGGGACATCCCCGCTCCCATCTCCTGCCCCGCGGGCTGTCACGCGGTGACAGGGGGAAGCGGGGACAGGAGGGACATCCCCGCTCCCATCTCCTGCCCCGCGGGCTGTCCCGCGGTGACAGGGGGAAGCGGGGAGCGGAGGGACATGCCCGCTCCCATCTCCTGTCCCGCGGGATGAATATGCGCTAAAGCGCGGCGGCCATTTTTTCCCCCGCAACCCCGTTAGTAACGCGGTGGTCTCGGGGTGGACCCCGAGACCCGCGTTATAACGGGGTTTAGCTGTACTTATGCGCTGCCTCTGGTCTCTCGCACCAGAGCTTACTGTCTACCTGTTGTTTTCTAGTTTCCAATTAGAGCGGGGGGGGAGAGAGAAGGAAGGAAGGGGAAAAGGGAAGGGGGGGTGTACGAGCATGGGGGGGGGGGGGGAAGGTGGGTGAAAAACCTCCTTAAACCATACATAGTATATCGACGACCAGAAAGCTTTGAACGTAGTAAACACATTTTAAAAAACACATTGTGGTTATACTTAGAGCTTGGGAGAGACATGTCTTAGTACCTTCACAATTATAACTTTTGCTTTAATCATCATCAGCTGACTGGGAGGCTTTCTATTTGTTCATCTGGTGGGGTTCTTTCCAATACAGTTGCATACATTTGTTCAGTACTAACCATGGCAGGGATTGGAGCCCTGAATGAATCTTCTACTTAACCTTTGCTGAGAGACTGTTTTAGGAATACCGGCTTTGATTTGTGCTCATTGTATCCTTTATTCTGGGCGCTCAGCAAGCGGTTCCTTCTAATCAGAGCCTCCCCTACCTCCTTTTGTAGGGTCTGCTGTGACCAGTGGGGGGAGAAGGGATGGAGGGGGGGTAGGGATGGAGGGGGAGATGGGGGTGGGAAGGGACAAGGGGGGGTGGGAAGGGACAAGGGGGGGGGGGGGGAAGGGACAGGGGAAGGGGGGGGTAGATGGTAAGGGGCAGGGTACATTGAGACAGTATAGGTCATGGATAGGGTATTATTCCGTTAAACAGCGTTTCTTAGTTTCTAGCTGTTAGCCGCCAGTATTCCTGGGTGCTCTGCCTATGTAATGACTTTAGGACATTTCTCTGTTTCCTATCATATCACCCCTTGCAGTCCGGTACGAGGTCATAACACTATGCACTGAGATGTGGGTCTTTTTACTGTGTGGGGTTTGTTCCCCTATGGCATCTTGGGGACAGGTGGATATGGGGGAGGGGAGGGGGGGCATCGGGTGAGGAGGGGGGGGGAAGGGCGTATAGGGGGCACTCTGTGTCTTTTCGCCCAGGTTTAGTGATATTATTGGGGGGGAACCCCGCCAACCTTGCGTAGGGGGGAGAGGCGCGGGTGGGGAGTTCAGGTGGGCCGGGGGGAGGGAAGCGTGGCTGCATTATGCCTGCGGTCAGTACCGTAAATATATATCCCTCCCCCCACCCCCAAAGTCCCCACAAACCAGCCGCTGCAACGGGACCGTCCAGGCCGACACGGGTTAAACTCTCCGCTCCGCGAGTTCTGGGGACTGTCCGAGTGTCCTCGCCCTTCCGACCGCTGCTGCATAGTGAATCCAGGGCGGTCAGCTTTTCGGGAAGACCTAACGGGAGAACTCTCCGTCAAGTCGGCAAAAACTGGAAGGTCTCGCAGTGGTTCCTCGTCTCGCGGGAAGGGATCTGGAAAGTGATTCTTGTGCTGGTCATCCTCGGGGGCAGTCGCATCGGGGCTCCATCTCCAAATTGGCGGTGGATCTCGGCGGGTCTCAGGTCCAGGAGTCGTGGGGTGAGTTCAGCTTTAGATTATTTCTCTCTTGGCATCTTCTGGTGCAGGGCGGCGATTCTCTCGGACGCTCTTGCTGGGCCACCTCTACCGTCCTCTTGTCCTCAGTGTGGGGGGGAGTCCAGCCATGAGGGAGGGGGGGTCAGTCCCAGTGCCTGGGCAAATGGCAGCATATCCTCCGGGTGCTTCATGATAAAGAACTGACCCCCTTTGTTCACTATGAGCTTGAAAGGGAAGCCCCACCGATACTTTACATCCTTTTCCCTCTGGAGGGAGGTGAGGGGCTTCAGCTCTTTGCGCCGGTTCACTGTTAGTTTCGAAAGATCACTGAACAGTTGAATGGGTTCGTCGTGAAAGGTGAGGGGTTCTATTTCACGGCAGGCTGTTATGATTTTTTCTTTGGAGGAGTAACTATGAAGCCTCACAATTATATCGCGTCTCCTCTTGGGGTCGTCTGATTTAGGCCCTAGAGCTCGGTGGGCTCTATCAATTTCAAGGTCCCGTTCTGAGATGTCTTTACAGATCGTTGTAAACAGTTCAAGCAGGTAGGGTTTGATTTGCGAGGGGGAGACCGTCTCAGGGACATTCCTAATTCGAATGTTTTGGCGTCAGTCTCTGTTTTCCTTGTCTTCCTGGCTTTCTTTTAATGCCGCGATTTCCTCACTTAGGCGGATTATCTCTTCCTCCGCTGCTGTTTGTCGGTTGAGGGCCTCCTCCACCTTGGTTTCTATTTCAGCTGCTCGATTTGTTAACGAGGCAATTTCCTCCCTTATATCTTGCACTGCCTCTTTAATATCGGCTTGCAGAGAGAGGTGCAGTTTGGCTTGCATGGAGACAAATAGCTCCTCCATATATTCTCTGGTAAGAGGCTCTCCTTCCTCCCTGCTTTCTCCTGGCCGGTTTCGGGCCCACGCGGAGGCTGGCTGGCCTCGTGTTCCGCCGCCATCTTGCTTTTCAGCAGGCTCCTTCAGTCTCTTTTGGGGCGGCGAAAAATACTTTGAAACCCCTTGGGCTGCGGGCTTCTTTCCTTTAGAGGACATTCTGGGCGAGTTTGCCTCTGTCCTGGGATCGAAATCGGGGGAAATTTTGAGCTTTTTAGGTGCTTTTTCTATAAGATTGTGCAGTAGGGTCCACGGAGCTCCTCGTTCACCCAACCATCCCTGGTGACGTCACCGGAAGCCCCCCGCCATGTTAATTTTTAAGCACCATGTGTCCTACTTGGTGTACTGTGGGTGGGTCTACAATGTGAACTACGAAGGAAATCGCGAAAAAAGGGCGCTTCCTGAAAATTTAAGAAGGACTATTGTGGAGGAATTGCGGCGCTATTTTTCAATTACAGATCCTTTAATGAAAATCGTTCGAGACTCCATTAATGGCATTTTGCACCATACAAGGCATCAGCCCTGGAAGGACAATCTGATGGGGATCGCATTTGCATGACTGTTCAACTGTTGTTTATATTTTGTAAATGTTTTTACTTTCTGTACTGTACTTTAATAAAGGAGATGTTGCATTTTGTTAAATTTTATGAATAAAGATTTTTTTTTTAATAACACCATACTGTTGTGCTGTACATGTTTTGACTTTCTGTACTTTAATAAAGGAGATGTTGCGTGTTTTAACTTGTATTAATAAAGAAATGTTTTTACTTACTGTACACAGGACCTGCACAATTCCAGTCCCTGAGGGCCGCAAACAGGCCTGGTTTTAAAGGTTCTCCTTAAAACCGGGGCTGTTTGCGGCCCTCGAGGACTGAAGTTGTGCAGGCCTGACTGACTGTAAATGTTTTGACTTTCTGTACAGAAATTTTTTCAATAGCAGTAAACCATACACCTGTTGATGTTTTGAATTGCTGTTCACTTAAAATGTTTTTGTACTTACTCCACCAATAAAAGAAAATGTTGATTTGTTTTAAATTGTTCCATTGCCTCCTTTTATACTGTAACAAAATACAGTGTTTCTAGAACATACTGTACAGTACTGTCCAGGCATACTGTACACTGTAGGCATGCTCAGTACTGTACATCACAAGAGTATTACAACAATACTTGCTGTACGGGTAGTAGAATACACATATGTACTGGAATACATGTAGAATAAATGCATACTTTTTATTTTTTCGGGTTTATTATACAGTATATATAAAAAAAAATTATTGTATACGGTCTGAAAACAACAGCATACTGTTTCAGGTATTCTATCCTAATCAATAACAATGGCCACTAAACTGTAGACTCCGGTACTTGTTTTTTTTTACTCAGATTCAGCAATGTGCAGACATTGTAACACAAAGCAATATTATCCATCGAAATCCCTCCATTTGCCGTTTTCCGCATGAGATAACAAAGTTTTCTTTTCTGAGGAACAAAAAAAAAGTAAAAGTTTTACTATAATGGTCAGTCAGTCCCCTAAAGAAGTTCCCACAGTCAGTCCCACCAATCATTTTCTCGGGGGGCGTCTCCTGTTAACATGCGCATGCGCCTACCGTCGATGTGAAGACACGCATATGCATTTCAAGAAGGTTCCAATGCACATGCGCCTAGCTTTTCACCAATTGTGCAGTATCTACAGTACTGTAGAAGCTGCTCAGCCAATGATATTGCTTACAGGAAAATCGCTTGACTTTTGAATCACATTGATATTTTCAAAATAAAAAAAACAGAATAAAATACGGCAACATTACTCACCATAGACTTTCCCAATCAGCTGGCGCCGAGCCACTGCCAGTCCCGTATTCTTGATCATACACGTCGTTGACAGGTGACAGCGGGACTACTACACCTGTAGTCAGCTGATGAGGCTGGAAATCGCTTAGGTACATGCAAGCTTGCTCTAATCTGTACGCGAAATCCGGATCAGGCTGCAGGTATCCGGGCGGGGACAGACAGCAAGGGTTGCCGGTCACCAGATTTTCACTGACGGTCGGACTGTTATTGGAAGCTGCCGCTGTCGCTGTCGCATTGCTTGCCAGCGACTGACGTTTCTAAGTTGGTTTTAACACGACCTTTCGCCTTTTGCAGTCTCCGTGATCATAGATACGGGGAAAACCCGGTGATACACACCAATACCCTCCAATAACATCGGGATCAATATGAAAAAAACATAGATCGCTACATAACTTTTTCCTTATTGCACGCTTCCACACATGAGCATCTGGCGAAAATTTGTAAAAGTCATACTTTTCGATAAAAGACTGATAAATTTGAACAACTGTTGGCATCTTATCATCTGTTGCATTAATCGCGGCCCATATTAAATAAGCGTACGTTCTGTCGGGTTTTTGGAACACGGGCTGCACTTGTACACTCATGTCAGGACAATAACCAGACTGGAAACGGTGCTTGTCTTTTTTTATTATGAAAAGCCTAAATTGATACATTATTGTAACTTCTTCCTTCAGTCCCAAGGCCAATTTACAATGGATCACTGTGGTATTTTTTTAAACACCTGCAAGTCGACACATTACTGAAGTGCATGCGCATTACATTTCATGAATATCTGACATCTGGCGGACACGCGAAGAATTGCAACCAATTAAATCCGAACCATTATCAATAAACACATCAACCGTGCATCAACCGCGAGTGTGAATGCAACATGAATGCGGTATAAATGCGGTAAGAATGCGGCATGAACGTGGTGAAGTGCAGTGAAGTGCGTGGCATTTGGAAAAAAATCCCGAAAAAATTCGGAGATGTTGGAGAATTAAAAGGGGCTGCGGCTGTACCATTGTTAATTATAAAAGCCCACTATTAAATGGTCCCTGCATGCTTGTGATGTAAGGGTATGTGTGTGTGTGCGTGTGTGTGTGCGTGCTTGCGTGTATGTGTACGTGTGTATGTGTGTACATGTGTATGTGTTTAAATCTTAATTAATAAAGCTCCCACAGTGTGTACAGCGCTTTACAAAATGTGTATGTGGAGGGGGAGTGTATAACTGGTGTGGGTAGGTGTAGAAATGTAAGAGGGTGTTGCATTTCTGTTCATGTGTGTGGCACTATGTAGTCCCTATTGGTATATAGAAATAGAAGTACATAGTACATTTGTACAGATGTAGTCTGTTTGTATCTGGGATTTACCTGACCCGAGCCTGTCCCTTACTTGAGATTTCCCAAGAAATTTACTCGAGTTATTCGCGATTTAACCTGGATGAAGTGAGACCTGAGTGCGGGCAGAAATTCAATATGTGGCGTTATATGCAATACCAGCCAGAATCTAAAGTCGGCGATCACAAGTTAGTTATTGTGTCCCTTTCCGTCTAGCTGTAGGAAAAACTGTACTGCATGTTACATGCTGACAAGGGCTAGGCTGAATGTGTACTGCATGTTACATGCTGACAAGGGCTTCTGTAGGTGGAGTGACACGCACGTTACTGCATGTAACATGCTGATAATGGCTAGGTTGAGTGATACACACTTTACTGCATGGTACATGCTGACAAGGGCAAGGCTGAATGTGTACTTCCTGTTGCATGTTGACAAGGGCTAAGTTGAGTTATACTCACTGTACTGCATGTTACATTTTTACAAGGGCTGAATGTGTACTGCATGTTATATGCTGACAGGGACGCCAACAGGGGGGGGGGGGGTCTGTCGGGGCTTGTGTCCCAAGCCCACTGTCTGGGGCCACCCATAACCTGACCTATGGCCAGGCCCTGCTGCCCGTCACTGCAGGGCCCCGGCTCTCAGCTGCCTCAGGTAGGGTTGCCAGTGTGAAGAAGGATTGACCGAGCAATCTCCACCGGGTTACAGCTGCATCTTCATAAACATTTGTATAAGTATCACTGTTTATATATATTTTTTGCTTATATCATTTGCACTAGTATCACTGTGTATCAACTGATAATCTAGAGCGCCACATTTTGATAAGTTTCCTTTTATATGCACTATCTCTATTATCAAGGCTGCACCTAGAATATTCAGGAATATTTTCTACACCTAATCAGTAGATTAGATGGCTAGTTCAAATATTTTTCAAAATAGAACCAATAGACATCTGAATTTAGACACTTATTTTAGGGATGCTAATTTGTCATTTAAAGAGGACCAAGAGCAGATTAATGCTACCTGCATTAAATTAGAACGCACGATGATTAAAGACACAAAAAAGTGGATAGATTTACTGTTCCTTAAAAAATATGTGGAATACAAAATTATCCCTAGAGGACTGAGGGTCCAAAAAAATCCGTCAATGGACTTAAGTGATGAGGATTTCCTAACAAAATGGAATAGTGCACAAGATGAGTGTTCTTTTAATTTAATAAAAATTATTATGTCACAACAAGAAAAACACTTAAAAAAATTGGATAAGGAAATAGAAGACCTGCGTTTAGAACTAGGATCTCTAGAAAATATTAAGGATTATAATGAGCGAGATCAAAAAATTCAAAAAAATATTGACAATTATAAGAAGGAAGTTATTGAAATTAAACTACAAAAATTCAGAAGGGATCAGGACGATTATGCTAAGGGAATTGAAAGGACCTGGAACAAAGGTTCAAAAAATGGCAAAAAAACACCATCCAGTCCTGACCCCCCTGGAGATAAAAAATCTATCACAACTTCCACTATGGATACCTCATATAGAGGGAGATTCATAGAATATTATCCTAAAAATCATGCTGGTTTTTTACCACAGGTAATAGTTAAGAAAACTGAGATTAAACATCCACCCACTGGAGGAAAATCCAAAGAAAAAACTAAACATCTAGAGATCAGGGACATTATTGAGTCCTCTGGAAAGGAAAAATTGAAATTGGGTCAAGCAGTTGAGTCACCCTCTCCCTCTTTTTTGGCACAAGGGGGGTGTATGAGTTCATGGGAAACCAGGAACCCATTTCACCCCCTGACAGCACCAAATCCAGGTGTCGTCCAAAGAAACAAAAGACGCATGTCAGAGGGAGACGAGGGGGGAGACTACGGAAAGGCAAGAAAAATACAGTAAATTCAAGAAACATTTTTAACTTAAGTAAAAAAAATTTAACAGATTGTGAGAATAAAGTGATAAGCAAGGGACTTACTTTTGCTCCCTCTATTGGACCGAATAAATTTGGTCTTTATGTAGATACACAAAAATTTCTACGATCACTAACATTGAAAAGATTTTTTATGAGTAGGGATGCAGAAACTAGGAATTGGGAAAATAAAAATCAAATAATCCCCGATCCAGGCGTCCCAAACTTCACCCATTCTAAATTTAAACCCCAATCACAATTTTTCCCCAAATTCGCAAAGGGAAACCATCTTGAGGTATTTTTTCAACTAGTAACAAAAGATTTGGAAAATTTGTGTAATAACAAAGGCAGGCAGAATAATAACCTAACAAGGGAAGAAAGAATAGCTTTAGAAGAACTCTCAGCCGATAAAACAATTGTGATTAAACCAGCGGACAAAGGGGGTGGTGTTGTCATCATGGATCACGAGTATTATATGTTAGAATCCAATAAAATACTGGGTGACATAGTTACATATAAGAAACTGAAATCCAATCCTACAACTATGTATAAAAAGGAACTTTTGTCATTATTGGAGGAAGGGAGAGGACTGGGGATTCTGGAGGAACATGAATTCAAGTTCCTATATGTTGAGGATCCAGTGTTCCCGGTCTTCTACTTCCTACCAAAGATACATAAAAATCTTACTCACCCCCCCGGGAGACCAATAATTTCTGGCATTGGGTCACTAACTGCGAATTTGTCAGAATTTATTGACAGCTATCTGCAGGACATTGTAAAACAACAAAGATCCTATTTGAAAGACACTAGCGATATAATCAGGGCCCTTAGGAACATAGAATGGCAGGAAAACTATGTATTGGTAACCACCGATGTAACCGCTTTATATACATCTATAAAACATGGAGATGGGTGCCGAGCTGTTAGAATGTTTCTAGAGAAAGATGGAAAAATCCCAGAGATACAAATAGATTTTCTTATTAGATGTATAGAATTTGTCCTAACAAAAAATTTCTTTTGGTTTTGTGACGAGTTTTTCCTGCAGCTATGTGGAACCGCCATGGGGACCAAATTTGCCCCCAGCTATGCCAATCTATTGATGGCCATGTGGGAAGATCAGTATATATGGTCTTGGATAGGTCTGGGGGCAAATCTGGTCACATGGCGAAGGTTCATTGATGATATTGTCTTTGTGTGGAAGGGTACATTGGAGGATTTAGATGCATTTCTTCTGTATCTCAATAATAACGAGCTGAATCTGAGATTTACCTCCACTGTAAGTAAAACCACTGTAAACTTCCTGGACTTAACAATCTATATAGAAAACAATGTTATTAAAACAAAAAATTTCTTCAAAGATGTGGATGCAAACAATTACATCCTGCAGTCCAGTTGCCATCTCAACAAATGGATTAATAACATCCCATATGGCCAATACTGTAGACTCAAACGAAATTGCACCGATAATAACGTATACGAAGAACAATCTATTACACTGTCCAGGAAGTTTGCAGAACGGAATTACAAACCAAAGGTCATCCAAAAAGCGTTGGATAAAACAAGACAAATATCCAGAGAGTCTATGTTGATCCCCAGAGAAAATTGTAGGGAGGATGACAAGCTAAAGGTACCCTTTATTACCCAGTATAATAGGGATGCACACAAAATAAATGACATATTAAATACCCATTGGTCTATATTAAAAAATGATCCCATTATAGGAACTGCACTGCCCAATAAAGTTCAGATGGTGTAGAAAAAAGCACCAAATGTAAAGAAATTTGTAGCACCAAGTGCTCTGAGAGGTTCCGCTATAAACAAAAACCCTACGTGGTTAGAACCACCGAAAGGGTTCTTTGATTGCAAATTCTGTACTGCCTGCCATTACAGTTGTAAGAATACTAATACCTTTAAATCCAACACTACAGAAAAGGTATATAGTATAAAACAACATCTAAACTGTAGGTCCAATTTTGTTATATATTTGATCGAATGTGATTGTGGTCTACAGTATATAGGGAAAACAATAAGACCCCTAAAAACACGCATCTTGGAACATATAGGAAATATTAAACGAAAAATGACCACACACAGTGTTCCTAACCACTTCTTGATGGTACATAATGCGGACCCTAAGGGGTTAAAATTTAAAGCAATCGAACAAGTTATGCCCCATTGGAGAGGAGGAAACAGGAATATTGCATTGATTAAAAGGGAATCCTTTTGGATGTTCGAATTAAAAACTATATTCCCATCCGGTTTGAATTTAGAATTTGACGTTAAACCTTTTCTGTGATTTTATAATGTACTAATATTTTATCTCTTAATTTTTTAGAAATATGCCTCTTGCCCAGATGTTCATTACTATGTACTTTCCATATATATACCTCCAGCTTAGAGATAATCTTCCTTTGTAAATACCTGTTTTTAATATTTTAAAGTATTTTTATGCAGTGTATTTTACATTTGCAGTTTATATATATATTTTTTACATATATATAATTTTATTGTTAACTTTTGCACAGCAGATTAAAGAGTATATTTTAATTAACCTAATGCATTTTATGATGATTGTATAAAGTATCTGTATTTATGACTTGCACAATATATATGGGCTAATTTATAAAATTTCATATATGTGCCATATAGAAACAGCGATTTGTAAGCTCATTATAACCACAGATGTATACTATTAGCCCAGGTAGTATCAGGTGTATTATTGACTAATGAGACCCAAAATTAGGGTATAAACACCTCCCCTATGCATTGAAACGTCACTCCTGATGAAACCTATGTGGTGAAACGCGTAGAGTGACGTTTTTCTTCTGAGCCGGCCGAAACCCCAGGAAGTGGACGGAGCGGATGACATCACTTCCGGTTGAGTGGAACGCACCGCTGGAACGCACGCCACGAGAGAGGGGCTAGGAGACATCATTCGTTCGGCTGGCGAGATCCAGAGAGATCTAAATGCTTGTTTTTAACTGATATCATGTGAGTGTAACTCCCTTTTCTACTTACCAATTATAAATTGTACAGACGGTCTGCACTATGTCCAGTTGTATTTCTTAAGGTCCTTGGGAGTCCAGATATTTGGGTGAACACTGAGTTCTGCATCCCTTGTCTACTGAGTGAAAACTACATCCCTAAAGATACCTTTACGTGCCTTATATCTTCTCACGTTTGTGAGTATTAAATATTGAGCCAAGACATCTCATTCTGATCATAATCATAACAATATTGCACTATTACGATTTATTTATCTTTATTCACATATTGCGCTTCCCGGACACTTCTTCATACTTCAGGGTTGCCAGTGTGGCTGTGGGGCACCCGGTGGCAGGTCTCCCTGACGTGAGCGCTGGAAGTCAGCTGGGCTAAGCTTCTGGTGCCCGTCAGACACCTTGTGGGACAATCTGAGGGAGAACAGGGGCCGGTGGCAACTACTGTGACCTGCCGCCGACTCCTCCAGCAATCCCACAGCCACCGGCCCACTGCACAGCAATGGCCAACCCCACAGCAACGGCCCCCATCGCAGCCACAGGCCCTCCCGCAGCAATGGCAGCCACCGCCACCCTCCCCCCCCCCCACAGCAACACCCCCTCCCCTGCAGCAACGGCCCCCCTTCGCAGTCACCGACCCTCCCACACCAGCAGCCTCCCTGTAGCAATGGCCCACAGCTGATCCCGCAGCCACCAGTCTACCACCCATCCTGCAGCCACTGGCCCCTCCCACAGCCACCGGCTCACCCCCCATCCTACAGCCACTGGCCCCCCTGCAGCGACCGTCCCACTGCCCATCCAATAGCCTCTGGACCCTCCCGCAGCTACCGGCCCACCCCCCATCCTGCAGCCACCCCACCCCCCTCCCCCCCAGCAGCCACCGGGCCTGACCTGAGACCATCCACAAGTTAAGTCTGATTTTTATTTGTATTGGGGGTGTATTTTTTAAATGTATTGGGGGGGTGGGGGTATATTTTTATATGTATTGGGGGGTGGGGGTATATTTTTATATGTATTGGGGGGTGGCGGTATATTTTTCTATGTATTGGGGGGTGGCGGTATATTTTTATATGTATTGGGGGCTTGGGGGAATTTTTATATGTATTGCGGGGCTTGGAGGTATTTTTATATGGGTTGGGGTATTTTTATATGTATTGTTCTCTTTTTTTTAGATTTATTGGTGTCTTTTGTAGATGTATTGGGGTATTTTTTAAATGCATTGGGGTCTTTTTTAGATGCATTGGGGTCTTTTTTTAGATGCATTGGGGTCTTTATTTAGATGTATTTGGGTGGGTTTTATATGTATTTTTTTTTAATATGTATTGTTTTATATATATATATGTAGCAGGGCCATCCCTGTCTACTATTCTACCCAATGGGCTGGCAGTACACCCTGGTACTATCAGGTTGCCAGAAGTTAGTATGGGGTTTTCCCCCTCACCTTTGGTACTGCACTTGAGTGACAGCAGAGGGTAGTACATCCTGTTGTAGCTGGGACAACGGGTGCCCGCCTTCTGGCTGTACTTAAGGGCAGGACCACCCAAAAGTTAGTTGTTGTTCCTTCCCCTCTGAGTAAGGCAGGTCACACAACTTGGAGCCTGAGATTGAGGCCTTCCCATGTGCTCTTCCTTCCGGCGAAGAGTGAACCATACCTCTACCTCTGCTAGGGAGGTGGGGAAGAGCTACGATGGCTGCGGGTGGCCTGTAGTGACGGTCCAGGGACCATCTTCAATGATAGCTGTATTAAGTGAAAAAGAGAAGCGCAATAAAAAAACAAAAGGAGCTTCTCTGTGCAGCTTTAGAATAACGTGTACCAGTGTTAATGTGATGAAATTAAAAGCGCAAAAGAGTGCTAACCACACTAAAACTCAAACTAAGAATTACCCAGTAAAAGTGGTGTGGTGGTGATTTAGTGAACAAATCACTCACATATTTTCTGCAGGGAAATGGTCTGATCACAAGAGGAGTACATAGCATAATACAGTTTTATTGCACAAACAATTGGATTCAATGGGAGGACACACTCACATTCTCCCAGATGATAAATCGCAATGAGTGCTTTAAGGGCACATTCTCGCCACCCTGTGACTACCGAAATCCTCTGGAACTGGAAGAATCTCGATACAGGTCCCCGTTAGCCGCCTGGATACTTTGATCCACGCTGTTCAATGGCGGACGTCGGCACTTCCGCGTCTGCGCGCGCAGCAGCTACGGTGGCTCACAAGGGACTGTTCCTGTTTTGCAATATACCTCCTGCCTGGTGCGTGACCTTACTTGGGGGAGAGGTAATAAGTTCTACCCTGGGAGGTCACCTTCAATTCCTGGGGCCTATGGCAGATGGAGGCACTGCACTGTTAAGGAGATATGTGGGGTATGAACCCCAGAAGCCTGTTCCTGTGTCCCCATTATCATTAGCGGATGACTCATCCCTCCTGTTGCCAGCCGGTATATGCACCATACACCCTGTAATAGCCCCTATCTGAGATTGGGTGGGGGAAACGCGTCAGAGGATCCGTCGGTGTTACACTTCGCTGCAATAAAGTTTTTTTAGTCACCATACCAGCCTTCCTTTAATCTTTCACTACGGCTGTGCATCGCATCTTCCTCCGGTGGGAGGAGTTCCTGTCTACTTCCGGTAGCACGCCTGGTTGCTGTCTCGGCCAGCAGCCTATTCACCGCCGGTCATTTCACCACCCATCGCGACGGAGGAGTTGCTTGAGGGTTGGCGGTGCCTTAGACTGCTGGAGGATTACATAGGCTCGGCGCCATTTGCTTCATAAACCGTGAGTCCCTCTATCTCAATTCTATCGGTGCTCTTGGGGAGCCAATTGCTGGGAGAGACTCTTATTCTCACCATTTGAAGCTTTGCCGTGACCTGTTCCATATACTGAATTATTTTACAAGATTAAGCAACTATTTGTTACTTCTGGAGCACCTAGTGGGTTAACCCTTCGTTTGCCTGCCCATACTTACCTGGGATACACCCACTTGTTGGCGCCCCTGAGTCTGGGGTTTGGCCCAAAGGTGTCAATGGTCCGGGATCTGCCACTTATCAGGAGTCCGGCCATGTATACATTATGGTGCTCTGAGGTCTTTCATTCCTGTCACTTCTTTAGACTGAGGGTCGCCGGCTCAGCGGGACGCCTTTGAAGTGCCAGGAAGAAAATACCCTCAGCTCATTCACCCCCAACACATTTACGTCATAGGATTTTTCCCGGGCTTACAGAAAAACAGTTCCTGCCTGTACATTTTAAAATCACAGTTTTACACACTTTGTGCAAACTTCATGTTCTGGGGTACTATCACTGTAATTTTTATATGTATCTTCTTGTTTTATTTATTTACACTTGCACACCAAAAACCAGGGGGCTGGGTGCCTCCATTCTCGAGCTAGCCCCCTTAATTGAAATGCCGACTAGTGGGAGCCAAGTTCACCGAATTCTCAGGTCAATTGACACAGTTCCCACGGCAATTTACCTTCCGCCTCTCAAGTTACGGAGCTAACAAGGCACGGATACATTCTATTGGTAAAACCGTTCAGAACTTAACCGCAAGCCACTTATTCAATTGACTTGTTGTTACAGAGTCAAACCGATAGAAATGGATACCCATTCTATAATCTGCCCTTTAAACTTTTGCCACGCTTCATCAATCAGTACTGTCTTTGGCACTCACTACTCCATCTTGTGTCTCCAAAGGATATACTTTAGCAGGCAATGCATTTACTTTCATTAAAGCAGGCAGGGAATAGCCTGCAAATGAGGGTTAAAAAGGCTGGGACCCCTTCATCCCCAATGCGAATTAGGATTAATCAGCCGGGTATAACCTGTATTTTAAGCCTGATTAATCCTTGGCTTGTCACAGCCCTGCATGCAGACAAGGTCTAGGTTGAGTGACACTCACTGTACTGCATGTTACATGCTGACAAGGGCAAGGTTGAGTGATACTCACAGTACTGCATGTTACATGCTAATGTAGCCCATGTTCCCCCGCCCCCGGTCGCAGATTGGACCTCTAGGGTGTAGTGAGGGCTGGATACATGTACTATGGTGGTGCATACCTGCTTGGAACAGGAGGGCCTGAGTCTCCCGCGTTGGTGTGGGGGATGACAGGGCCAGGCTTCTGGGGTATATGCCTCCATCTTCTTTAGCAACGGTGCAGCGCCTCCATCTTCTGACGAGACCTATAGGGATAGGTTAAGATCCTCCCAGAAGAAGCCCTGGTCCCAGGGCGAGCGATCTTAAACTCACACACAGACTTTATGTAAAATAGCAGCAATCTCTTTATTGTCCTTGCAACAATGATACAGCACACAGCAGCAGCAGCAGTTCATGTACAGCAGTGCTTCCAAATGTACAGGTATATTCCTCCATTCCTCTCCTCCAGGCTGTACCCTAGCAGGATGGGCTGTTTGGGGCTTCAATACCCCAACCCCCACCTCCAGGATATACTCTCTGGGTGAGGGTAGATCTCCCCCCCCCTCACCCCCTCAGAAGGGTGAGGGGCATTGGTCCACAGCACTACAGTGCTATCAGCTCTAATCAGTATGGCTGAGTGTGGGTAGACACAGTGGCACCAACTTGGTAGCCCACTCAGAACATAGGACCTGAAAGTCCCAGCTCATTGCTGTGCACAAAGCATATATGTATTTTAAACACACTGTTTATTAAAATCATACATGTATGCCTTCTTTTGGTTATTGGGAATAGAATAAGAACTTGCACTTTATTCCTACTAGCCATATTCCCCACACACTATATTATACTTAGACTTTAGAATCCTCACAACCTTATAAATGCTTGGAGCACCCCCCTAATCCCTATAAATGGGCATCCCCTCTTAAACTAGGGACCCCTTTACCGTTCCAGGGATACCTCACATCCCTATGCCCCATTTACCTTTCTGGTCTGTGCTGAAGCAGGGAATCCTAGCTGTGAGTCGCGCAAGCGTTTTCAAGGGGAGATTTTCCCGGAACAACGTGTCTCAATGTATCTGGGGTTCAGACCTGATTCCCGGGTACATTTTTGGGGTTTCCAGCATCTCTAGAACCTGGCTGGGTAGACTCATTCTAACAACACTTTGGTTTTAACAGCCAATCAAGTGGCTGTTAAACATTTTGAGGCTAAATGTGACGTCACAAGCCCTATTTAAGGCCGCGACGCCTCACTTGAGCCCAAGAAGATGACGAGACAACATCGGTTGGGATTGACCATGTGGCTTTTTGGATTGACAGATGAAGATAGAAGATAAAGAAGATCAAGAAATGATGACAGATGAAGATAGAAGAAGGTGATTAAAGAAAGAAAAAAGAAGATTGGGGTACCTGATCCAGGTCTTCATGGCAGATGGCATCAGATGATGTTGGAGGCCTTCAAGGTACGTGAGCTTCCTGTTACCCCGGGAGTCGGAGGGCCACCACTTCTAATGGTAAGTAATATATTGAATGTTTGTAAAAGTCTCTTTTTACAGGTTGTTTCATTGGATGTGTTTTTTGATTTTTTGGGGGAGGCACATTGACTGATAATATATTATTCTGTACCACTTTAGGGTACAGATTAATACATTATTATGATAATATTTGGGGGGCATTTCTGGCTTGGTATTGCTGTTTGTTTTTTTAATTTCAGTTTCTTAAGTGGATGTCATTGTTTGTTTTTTTTCCTGCTTAATGGTAATACAATGTTTGCGATTGGTGTTGGTTTTTAGTTAATGTTGTATTATGTTAGCTAATGCGTTTTATGGTTATTTCAGATATTGTTTGTATTTTAATGTTTAAATTAATTCATGAATGTTGTAGTAATTAATTGGTTTGATTGGTTAGTGTTACTATTAATTTTGAGTTGGTTTAGTAATTATTTGGTTGGATTGGTTACTTTATAAAATAATTCGGAGTTGTTTTAGGAATTAATTGTTTTGATTGGTTAATGGTTTAATTAATTCATTGTTGATGTTGTTATTGCTTGTATTCATTGGATTAGCTGGCTCCTGTTTTTATTTAGTGAAGTGTGTTTTTTTGGAGTTTAGTTATGGTTTATTATTGTGTGTCTTGTGTATTAATGTATTGTAATTAGGGTGCCCATTGAGTGCTATAGAGGCTTGTCATGCCCATATTATTATTATATGGGTATGATGTACCACTATACTACTCAATGGGTACAGGGTGGGTATAGTCAGTCCGGGGTGGGTGCTTAGGCCTCACGGATGGGTGAAGGGGGTATTAGCCCTAAGGATGGGTGTCTAGTAAAATTGCATTTACAGCAACTTCATTACCTTAGCGGCTAACCGCTAAGGCAATGAAGGGGTTAAACACCCATGCAAGGCTTACTGTGGCTAGTGAGGGTGGGTGAAGGGGGAATTTGGACCTTTGTGGCTGTTTAGGCGTTGCGGGTGAGTAGCGTTTGGGTTAACCCCTTTATTACCTTAGCGGTATTAACCGCTACGGTAATGAAGGGGTTAAGTCCACCCGCAACCCCCACGCAAGGCCTAAACAGCCACAAAGGGCCAAATTCCCCCTTCACCTACCCTCGCTAGCCACAGTAAGCCTTGCATGGGTGTTTAACCCCTTCATTGCCCTAGCGGTTAGCCGCTAAGGTAATGAAGTTACTGTAAATTCATTTTTCCTGCATCGGATGCATGCCGGGGGGCTCCAGTGCTGGTATTAATGGCTATCAGCTCTGGAGACCCCCGGCATCAATCCGAGGAAGGAAAAGGGCTTGATTTTTTCTAAGTCCCGACATATCGCAGCTCATCGAGGCATCTCCCACCAATTTACCTAAATTTTGAGGTGTGGCGGTTCAGGGGATTCCTGCTTCCCAATATGTCCCCGTCACACCTGTTCTCCCTGCCTCTGACCATCCTCCTCCTCCTCCTCATTCATCTCTCCCTTCCTCCTCCCACACCCGTTCCTCTGCGCCCTCTCCGGACGCACTTCCAGTTGTCACGTCTGCCCCCCGCAAGGTCCGCGCTTACCCCCAGACTCCCGATCCCTCCCACGGTACTCAGCGCTCGCGGTGCCATTCTATTCCCTCTCCCCTCATGTTACCTTCTCCAGCTGCGCCTCCTGGCCTCTCGCCGCCCATGGCGGGCGCCCCCGCGGCACTCCTCGCGCTCCCTGGCACACACTGTGCACGCGCATCAAGCCCTTACAGAAGGCGCGCGCACACGCTCCTCTTGTAGGTCTTCCCTGAGCCCTGGTTCCGCCCCTCATAGTCTGCAAGCTATTTCCCTGTCTGATTTACCTGTCTCCTCCCTCACTCCTTCTGACCTATCTCTGCAACCCCTCACTCAACACTCTGCTCCTCCTCTCTCTCCCATTGGTGCTCAACCGCTCACTCTACCCTCTGCTCCTTCTCTCTCTCCCATTGGTGCTCCCTCCTTTATAAATCTCTGTCTGTCCTCTAGCTTATTGCTCTGCATAGCTTCTTGTGACCCTGTGTGTGCAGTTTCTATGCTTGGCTCTCTTGTCTCTTTCAGTGCTGTTTCCTGTCCCTGTTTACCTTTGGATCTCCCTGGCTTGAACTCTGCTTTGAATTGGATTACCCTGTTTTATCCTGCCCTTGGACCCTGCATTCGGATACGTTTACGCTGCCTTCTCCAATCCACAAACACTGGCTTATGGACTTGTTTACGCTGATCTCTATTACCTCTGAACTCTGGCACACGGACATTACTATCCAAACTCTCAAACCCAGGACTTCGTAAGTATCTGCTAACCTTTTCTCTACAGGCCGGCAACGCATTACCACACTCCGGGCACGCCCTCACTGCTGTGGGTGCTTGTTAAAACCTTACCCACCTCAGTACTGGGGACTGGCCAGGTCTGCGGGCATACACACGCAAGTTTATGATCCTTCCGAAAATGGCCGATAAGCGGCTGATCGCCGCTCAATTGGCGAGTTTCTTTGGGTCATAAAATTTTGTTGTGATACAGGCCGTTATCGAGCACTTATCGAGGCTTACTGAATACAAGTAGCCATTTTGGCCGATAAGTGCTCAATAAGGGCCTTATCGACGCTTTCTGAATGAGGCCCTATATCGTTGTCATCGTCTTACCCCTACTTTCATCGCATTCCCAGTGCTTAGTTCCTATTACTAAGAAATAAAATGAATAAGAAGGAAAAAAGTGACACATTGTGAATGCTCATTTGCATGTCATTACCCAGGACCTGTGGTTGCAGTGGAAGCATTGTATGATGAGAGATTATGGGGCAAGGCAGGTTTGTAGACCTGCCAGAGACATGTGAATGTGCTCAAAAGTGGTATTTTTTTGTGCTGTATGATGGAGGGTTTGGTCTCTCTTTTTAAACTCATTATATCTAACTGTCGGTACCTAATTGTAGTCCTTACCAGCTTCACATTATAAATCCAGTAACTATCATTAAACTAATGATAAACAAAAGGGAGAAACAGCTGTCTGTGAGTAGGTTTACTGCCATGTACTTGTTTAACTCGGGCTGTGCTGAACAAGCTGTGTAAAGCAGCAGGCATTAGTTTATTGGGATCCATGTCAAAATGTATAAGAAGCAAAAAATTACACACTTTGAGTGCTCCTTTGCATGTCATTACTGATTACCCAAATTATCTGGCTTCAATAAAACAATTTTATGATGAGGGATTATGGTGAAAGGCAGTTTTGTGAATCAGTCTGAGACATGTGAATGTGCTCATAAGTGGTAATTTTACATGTTGTCTTTATTTGTATAGCGCCATTAATGTACATAGCGCTTCACAGTAGTAATACACATAGTAATCATATAAATAACAAATAATATAACATAAATAACAGGTCATGGGAATAAGTGCTTCAGACAAACGTAACATTTAGGAAGAGGAGTCCATGCCCCGAGGAGCTTACAATCTAATTGGTATGTAGGAGGAACATACAGAGACAGTAGGAGGACATTTTGGTAAGTGCTTCTGCAGGGGCCCAAGCTTTATGTATCATGTGTCTAGTAATATCTACGGTGCTACTCATATGCTTCCTTAAGCAAGTGTGTCTTAAGGTGGGTCTTAAAGGTGGATAGAGAGGGTGCTAGTCGAGTATTGAAGGGAAGGGCATTCCAGAGGTGTGGGGCAGTCAGTGAGAGGTGTAAGGCGGTAGAGGGCTTTAGATACAAAGGGGATAGAGAGAAGACTTCCTTGAGCAGAACGCAAGAGTCGGAATGGTGCATAGCTAGAAATTAGGGATGAGATGTAAGGAGGGGCAGAAGAGTGTAACGCTTCAAAAGTGAGGAGGAGAATTGAGTGTGTGATACGGGATTTGATAGGAAGCCAGGAGAGTGATTTCAGGGGAGACGCTGAGACAGATTTAGGAAAGAGTAGAGTGATTCTGGCAGCAGCATTATAATTTGAAATTCAGAGATTGTTCGCTGCGAGAAAATGGGTTAACACAAGTATAACCCTAGATCTGTTAAATGACTGTACACTGGATTCAATAAAGTTGAATACGGGTTATCATATCGCAATCCCACGTTAAGTGCCATTAGCATGAATATCAGTTTACCTGGCATTGCAATGGGATAACATATATCACACCTACGTGAATCTTTCTGTATGTTACAGTGTGTCCCTTGGATGCCAGCTATTTGAGAGGTGTTAACAAGAAGAGTGAGGAAAGAGTGAGCTCCTCCTTCTATTACAGTGCACCTCACAAACGCACCACCTATCTAAATACTTTCAAAACTAAAACTGTATCACATTTTAATCTGGTCTGTAACTGTTACATACGCCTATAATATATAATATCTTTACCTGTTTATGCAATGTCTTTACATATAATGTTCATTTAATGTAACCATGTATTTGTCATTATAACTCTGTGCCCAGGACATACTTGAAAACGAGAGGTAACTCAAAATGTATTACTTCCTGGTAAAACATTTTTATAAATAAATAAATAGATTGAATGATCAGGTTATAATAACTTTTCAATACCTTTTTATTAATAAAAAAAAATTCCATGAAAACATCCTCGTTTAAGAATCTTCTCTCAACGTACGAAAACAAGCTTGTTACATATGATGCAGCATGGAGCAGACAATTGTGCAGTGCATCAAAACAAACTTTTCCCTGCAATGATATATGTATCTTTGTATTCATAAGACCCACAGGGGCTTATTAATTAAAGTGCTGTATGGCAGATCAAACATGGAAACTCTCACTGAATTGAATGAACATTTCTGTGTGGTATTGCCCAATTGCCCCTATCACACTTTATTGAGTAACCCCCAAAGAGTGCAACATAAGGCCATTTCTTTAGCCACTTTGCTGCCAGAAGAGCCACCCATTGCTCTGAAATGTTTTTAGGACACTATGGCAGTGAAAAGGTTAATTGTGTATATCCTTGTTTTTTTATTATGCAATATAAAATTCTCTTCTACAGAACAGCACCTCTACGCTAGCTCATTTTCTTATGGTTTTTTTTATTTGAATCTATTTCATGAAGGTTGTAATTCGTTCCCTTCCTTGTTTAATAGCAGCATCGTGTCATAACAAGTAATGAAAAGAAAACCTCTGTTTCAAAACTGGAATATGTCAAACCTATTTCATCATCATCATCATCATCATCATCATCATCATCATCATCATCATCATCATCATCATCATCATCGTCATCATCATCGTCATCATCATCGTCATCATCATCGTCATCCTCATGTACATAGGCACATTAATATTAAAATAGTATGGTATTGCAACATTCAACATTCAATACCTATACATTTTTTTCAAGACTGCCTGGGTATATTAAGATGTTTATTTACTGTAGAGTATACATACTTTAGTATGTGTCACCTAAATGAAAATCATAATATTCACCGGAAGGTCATATATTCTTAAATCAGTATATTATGTTTCGTAAGACTTATATTGTCAGTTTGTCTGCTGTCAAAAATATACTAATTTCAGAATCTATAACCCGGCGTAGCTTACTGACTGATTAAAATACATTTTAAATAAAGGACGCCAAAACTAGAATCATAGCTTCCCACTTTATCCACATGCAATGAAAAGCGGCCAAAACAAGATCACTCAGCTGTACACAGTTAAAATTAAATATATGTATTCATTTTCACATTTTTCAAAAGTATGAATTTAGTTTTGCAGCATGTACCATTAAAGTTTACTTTCTAGTTTTGCTCACTCTTGTAGCCAATAGTGACATGATAAAAAAAGGATAATTTATTTGTATTTACTGTATGCCCACTTTGTTATGCCTTATGTATCAGAGAAGACAATTGTAAAGTTATTTAACCCCTTTCAGTGCAGAGTATTGCAGACTCTCGTGAAAAGAAGGGATTGCAGTTTCATTTTATTTTCATAACTTCTACTTTAATTAAGCATAAAATACAATACTAAACGAATTTGTATAATAATTTCCCTAGAATAACTTACACTTGCATGGTAGTTGCTATTTTTTTTTAGATATAACTGTCAATAAACTGTTAATTAATTATTCTAAATTGTTCAAAGATGCAACATTTATTTTGAAGATGAACTCTTCCAAGAACTCTTCTAAACATTTCTATACTACTCAAGATTTTGTTGTGTAAACTTGTATTTAGATATATTTAACTTTCAGTAGTGTTGTAGCTAAGAATAATCAGAACTGAACTAAAATAAACACATTTAATACATATCTCATTTTCATGCTGCTTTAACTCTCACATGTTTCATTTGTTGTATACATTGATTCCTAGGCAATGTGTCCTTGGTAAAAATGTTAACAGAAAATGCAGTAATACACATAAACAAATTAGAATAAAAACATTGAATTCGAAAATACAACCTAAACTAAACTTACGTCTTCCTTTGAGATATAACATTGATTGTGGGCCCCAATTCCTTGCCATCAACTTATTCTAGAGATTTAAAGAAATCATGCATTATTGCCTTGAAGATTTACCTACAAAATCATATATAGTTTAAGCTATAACTACAGCATATTACCAATTTTACCTTAGGAGCACACCAGGATTCCGACACAAGAAACAGGAAGACGGCACAGGTACAAAGCAGCACTGTTTTCGTTATCTGAAAGATAAATAATACAATAAATAGGTTTATTACAAATTACAGTACAACTATGAAGTTGTCTTGCAGATAGGATACAGTATAGTTTAGAGATGGACTTTCCTCACCATTGTAGATGGTTGCCTAGACTGGGTATGTCAGACAGTCCTTTTCTCGTCAGAATAAACCTGAAAGCTTCAATTTTCAAATGTGCTCCTAATGAACATAAGTAATGCAATGCCTTGTTCACTTTGTCTTGTTTCTTCTAGTAATCTTCTTTCCATGCACCTATTTGTTGAATAGTAGAACTGTGCATAGGAAGAGAGAATTAGTTATAGTTATCCTCCAGTAATGATCAAAGCAGAAGAACTGTGTCAGGCTCTTTTATCCACGGCTACATAATGACAGTGCTGATCCTGTGACATGTTATAGCAATCTGTACCTAAACAACATGTATTATGAAAAATACAGACAAACTGGCACTAAATGTCAAGTATATGATATAGATACTGCATATCTGTAACTTCATTATAGCGCTGACTGTTGTGCAAATTTGTATATTAGAAAAAAACAAGAATTCATATTCATCAAATTATTTATTTTGTGTCTCCATGACATTTTTACAAGTTTATCACACAGATTTAGCCGGCGTTAAGGCTCCCACTGGCGTGTTGCAGTTGGGCACACACAACGCGTCAGCGGAAGCAGTTACCATTGTGTTTGTATCACCAAGTGCAAAAAAGGGTAGGGCTAATGTGTTATTGCCCCTGATGGCTCATGCCAGCAGGGGCAATGATGCCTGCTACATCTGTATTTCTGAATATTTGTAGGAAACTGCTTCTCCTGCCAAGCATTCAATTATATCTAGTGTTGGAAATGCACTATATATTAAGCCGTCATATTAGGCAGCGTGTGTGGGGAGAGACAGACTGAACTTTAGAGTTTGGAGGTGCAGATGCAGCACTGTGGTCATTCGCGCTGGCACCCCTAAATCCTCTGTGGCACCATATTTTTCCCATCTGTGCTCACGTGTGCTTGTGGGTGGTCTAGGTAAGGAGACGTAATGGCCCATCGGTATTAACACAACGGGGGTCCCTGCATCTGAATGGGACTCGTGTTGTGTGAATTCTACCAGGCTTTTCCTTTCTGTAAGATATGCCCACTAAGGGGCTCATTCTAGTAGCTTTGATAAAATCACTGCCAAATCGAACGATTTGGCATGACCCTAAAGTACCTCACAGTCTAGTCTAACATTTTTGTTATCACTGTATTCAGAAAGAATTAAGAAGAATTATCGCAAGTCACAAACAATGAGGTCGGAAAATACCAATATTGCTTGGGATAGCTGTGACCTTATATCAGCCTTTTTCTACTGTAAGTTCTACCGCTGCGATCTTCCCGCAGTCTGTAAGAGCTGCGCAGAGAGAGCTGCACAGAGAGAGCTGCCTCTCTCTGCACAGCTCTTACAGGCGATCGCACTGTTTTTATAAAAAAAATCTAATAGAGTATTTTTGCAGGGTGTCTCCGGAGCAGAACTGCATTAATTTCAGGTCCGGGGACCCCCTGCTTCTTGAGTTACAGGCCCCCTTATGGGGTGCTGGTATCTCCTGTGCGTTTAAATGTCCCGGCCATGTGACATGGAGATTTAAACAATGCAGGGAGATACTGGCACCATATACCGGGGCCTGTAACTCGGGAAGCAGGGGGTCCCCGAGGCTGAAATTAATGCGGTTCGGCTCAAGAGACACCCTGCTTCATTACTGTGTTATTAAAATAAAAACAGCTTCATTACCTTAGTGCAGGGGTGCGCAAAGTTCTTGCATGCGCCCCCTGTTACCTATAACCTCTGGCTCACGCCCACCCTCCTTCACGGCTCCGGCGTCAAATGACGTCCGGGGTCATGTAACGTCACGTGACCCTGTGGCGTCATTTGATGCTGGGTTGCCATGGAGACGTGTCGTTGGAAGGCCAGGTAAGTACAGTTACAGAGGCCTCACGTGATCCCGGCATTTATTTTAAATGCCTTCAGGGAAGTACGGGACTTCTGTAACTACTGCACCTCCCCCCAAAAAATCTTGCGCCCCCCACTTTGCGCATAAGGCAATGAAGCGGTTAAACACAAGTACCTGGTTTCTTGGGGGTAGTGGGGGTGGGTGAAGGTGGTAGTTGCCCCAGGGTGGGTGGTTAGGCCTACCAGAAAGGTTGAGGGAGGAGTTAACCCCTTTACTACCATAGCGGTGGTAACAACCCACCCGAGAGGCCTAATCACCCACCCTTGGGGTAACTACACCCTTTACCCAAACCCTCTATCTCCAAGAAACATTTAAATACCACAACCCTACTGCCCAACTCCCCCCCCCCTAACAAATACAGTACAATAATGGTCAAAATTACTATTATCCATTACCAGCCAGCATAAAGTAAATCAAAGTTCTACTTACGCGTGCCAGGATGAAGGCTGTCCTCGTCTTCCTCCTCGTCTTCCTCCTCGTCTTCCATGGGCAGCAACACTACAATAAAAAAACAAACTAGCGGCCACTAACCCCTTAATCACTTTAGCGGTTAGTAACAGCTATAACAATTAAGGGGTTAGCCCCCCTCCCCTGCTACCCACCCAGGAGGAATAACCACCTTCCCAACGGCAACTACTCCCACCCCCCACTCCCTCTACTCATTGATTGTCACAGTGATAAACAATGCCCCCAATCTGGGCATGGATTTCCACAATAGCAATGAATGGGCAAGCTAAAAAAAAAAAGAGGCACAAAATAAAACACATGACATTTAAATAAAAACAAACATTTTACAATAAAGCCATTGATTGTGACTGTGGTAAACCATGACCAAAATATGGGCATGGATTGCTGCAATGACAATGAATGGGCAACAAAAAATACAATACATAACAATTAAATAAAACAAGCATTTGCCAAAAAATGCATTGCTTGTCACTGTGCTTATCTATACCCATAAATGGGCATAGATAAGCACATTGGCAGTCAATGGGCAACCTAAAAAAATATATACAATGAATAAAAATACAATCAATGTGTTTCTTACCTTTGCTGTATTCACCCGTCGATTCCTACTCGGGCACCATCTCTTGACCCACAACGCAATGCTCCTCATCTGCTGATGCAAAGAAGTCCATGATCATATGTCAATTAAAGAGACATCTCCAGTAAGTTCTTTCCTTCTTTTCTTCTTTCTTTTCTTCTTACTTTTCTTCTGTCTTTTCGGCTGTATAATTCTAAAGGGTTGGAGATGTTGCCCCGACGTCTTCTTGTGGTCAAATGAGATGGAACAGGCCTTACATATGGCCTGTGACATCGCATTTGAGTGTCAGATGGTACACCCCCAATCCGATTGGTTGGTGTACCATGTGACAGCTTTAATTTTTTTGTAAGGATGTGATGTCATCAAAAAGGGAGGGAAGCCAGCCAATCAGGTAGTATATGCTTCCCTCCTTTAGGATGTCACTTCAGCAATAAAAAATTGAAGCCAGCACATGGTATACCCAGCAATCAGATTGGTAGATATAACATGTGATGCCTTTCCTTTTGACGTCATCAAAAAGGGATGGAAGATAGCCTGCCTCCTTCCATTTTTGATGACGTCACAGCACTCCAAAAAAGGAAAGGCATCACATGGTATATCCACCACTCCGATTGCTTGGGGTGCCATGTGATGGCTACCATTTAGTTTTTTGCTGAAGTGACATCATCTTAAAGGGAGGGAAGCATATACTACCTGATCGGCTAGCTTCACTCCCTTTTTGATAATGTCACACCCTGAAGAAAAAAATGGACCCTGTCACATGGTACACCAACCAATCAGATTGGGAGTGTACCATTTGACACTCAAATGTGACATCACAGGCCTTATATAAGGCCTGTCCCATATTATTTGAGTCCAAAAAGATATCGGATAAACATCTCCGGCCCATTCGATTATACATAAGTAAAGAACGAAGGAAATAACTTACCGGGGATGTCTACTCAATCAACATATGATCATGGACTTCTTCACATCGGCTGATGAGGAGCATTGTGTCGTGGTCAAGACATGGTGGCCGAGTAGGGGTGAAGACAGCAAAGGTAAGAAACACATTGATTGTATGTTATTTAATTGTGTATTTTTGGGGGGATGCCCATTGACTGCCATTGTGCTTATCTATGCCACTTTCTGGGTATAAATAAGCACAGTGACAAGCAATGCATTTTTGGGGAAATGCTTGTTTTTATTTAATTGTTATGTATTGTATTTTGTGTTATATTTTATTTTGCTTACCCATTCATTGTCATTGGGGAAATCCATGCCAATATTATGGATATGGTTTACCACAGTCACAATCAATGGATTTATTGTGAAATTCTTGTTTTTATTTAAATGTCATGTGTTCTATTTTGTGCCTGTGTTTTTCCGCTTGCCCATTCATTCTCATTGTGGCAATCCATGCCCATATTGGGGGCATGGTCTACTACTGTGACAATCAATGGGTAGAGAGGGTGGTGGGTGGGGGTAGATACACTGGGGAGGGTGGTTAGGCGTCTGGGTGGGTTGCGGGGAAGGGGTTAATCCCTTAATTACTATAGCAGTTACTAAGCGCTAAAATGATTAAGGGGTTAGTGGCCAGTACTTTGTTTTTTTATTGTAATGTTGCTTTCAACGGAGGACAGGGAGGATGAGAAGGGATGAGGAGGAAGATGAGGATGGCCTGTATCCTCACAGGGGTAAGTAGAACATTAAGCTGGCTGGATACATGTTTTATTTTTAATGGGCAAATGAGCTATTATCCAGATCTGGATAATATGGATTTTTTCCATTACTGTACTGTATGTGTTAGGGGGGTTGTTGAGGATAGAGGGGGTGGGTAGTAGGGTGCCCATTCCTTGCCATTGGGGTTATTGTTGCTGCCGTTGAGGGCATAGGTACCCACACTGTCAAACAATGTGTGTATTGGCTAGTATTGTGTTTTAATCTTTATTGGGGGTGGTATTTGCCCGTGGTGGGTATTTATGCCTACTGGGTGGGTAGCAGGAGGTAGAAACCGCGAAGGTAATGAAGGGTTAAAACCTCCCACCACCCTCCCGGTAGGCATAAATACCCACTACAGGCCAAATACCACCTTCACCTACCCACTCTACCTCTAATAAACCAGGCACTGGTATTTAACCCCTTCTTTACCTAAGCTTTTCTTGCTAAGTGTAACGCTCTGCCTGCCCACAAGCCAGACGAGACCCCGGGACTGAGGTGGAAAGGAGTAATACCACACACCTAACAGCAAACAGGGGCACAGCCGGAGTGTGGTAGTAGCGTAGCTGGTCCAGATAACAAAAATAGACAAAGTTCAGTACTTGCCAACTCCGGTGTTGAATGGTAAAGTCCGTAAGCCAATGGTCAAAATCCAGGGAGGTCAGAAGAATATCCAGGGACAGGAACAGGGAACTGAAAGACAAGAGAGCTAGGCAAAAGCAGACAGCACCAAGGTACAGAAGCTATGCAGAGCAAGGAGGAAATGGTGAGGGGAGACTAAATAGTGGGCTGGGGCCTAACAGAAGAAGGGGAGTAGCGGACCGGGGGAGATCCTGATAAGAGAGAAGGGCCTGGGGGGGGGGACCCGGTGGAGCAGGGGCAGGGAAGAGTGTGATGCGCGCGCTGCACATGAGGAGGCGGGGTCAGGTGCCCGGCGCGAGTAAATTGAAGCCTGGGTCCGCGCGCGCCCGTAAGGGTGATGCGAGCGACCCGGAAGTGCGGGAGCAACCGTGGGAGAGACCGCAAGGACTGAGGCACGCCGCCGGGGAGCCCGAGCAGCAGGGAGAAAAGGTAAGGAGGCGCTGGAAGCAGAGGTACACGCAGCGCGGATCCTTACACTAAGGTAGTGAAGCTGCCTGTAAATGTATTTTTATTTCATAGGATGGAAGCAGGGGGTCTCCTGAGCAGGTATTAATGCTTGTCAGCTCCGGGGACCCTGGCTTCAATCCAATGCAGAAAAATAAAGTTTTTCTTCTAAGTCACACCGCTGAGTTCATAAAGGGTTTCAACCACCAAGTGATCGGACAATACAGACATCTGTAAAACAAGTCACTGAACTGCAGATATTTCAATTATAAGACCCTACTTGCTTTTTGTGTACTGCCTAATATACTCTATCTTTACCTTTGGTGCGCTTTGCGTTTGTCTCTTTCTCCCTGTCTTGTCCACGTAGCCTGTCTTCGGTGGACTTTGTGAGAGCATACACAAAATCCTTATTTATTAAGAATAGTTTTACTATCCCATGTTATTCCAAGTATTTTAAAGGATGATAAGATTCTGGGAGAAATAGAAAGGTTTTGTAAAAGCTGTGATATTGAACCTATTCTTCCTTGATTAACGTACAAGTAACACTTTTCTATTGTTAGTTTTACATCTGTCTCAACAAACAAATATTGCTTAACAAACACTTTTTTAACATATCTAACTTACATTTTCCTTACAAGTACATCATTGAGTGGGGGGCCCCAGTTTTTTCTCATCACCTAAATGTATAAAAAAAGAAATAATTGAAAAAAAAAATATTAACTTATTATAGCAATGTTTTTAAAGTATATGTTCATTGAACTTACCCGTGAGGCATCCCTACAATCAGCTACAAGGAGTACCAAGATAATAGCACACGCCCAAGCACTTGCCTTTTGTGTTTTCTAAAAAGAAAATGTGAATATGAAAATAATCATAATTATACAGTAATTAGCGATGTCCTAATTTTCTTCAAGTATCCTCACCATTGTTGCAGTTGTTTATCTACAGTTTTTTGTCCCTTAATACAAGGCCAATTAAGTATTTTGCTGCCCAGCAGCTTTTATATATCTTCATACACAAGAGTAAATAACTCTTATTCAGCACTCACATTTACATCTAACTTTGCAAAGGCCTTGCACTGTTTAAAGATGTGCCTACAGTATATGTATACGGCACAAATTGTTCTGTAAAGACGTCAATGGACAGTACTTTAGACATGATAAACCCCCAATGACCTAATTAGATTAACATAATAAGTCACAATGCAATTGTGTATTTTTTATCATTAATTCAAACGAGTTTACTTTTTCTTATATTGAGTAAAAAATCCCTTATCATTTTGTAAGTTTGTCGCCATAGGCTTGCTTTTCTTTACAAAATGCTGCAATTCTCTTAAAATATATGAAATCCATATACGTTTTACCTTACATTTCTAATCTATTTTTAAATCTGTTCTGTTACATATACAAAGTTAAAGAAATTAAGGTTTATGTCCTCATATTGTTGGAGTCATTCTTACGAAAATTTCCCTGCTGTTAAACCACTTGAAAGGTGTTTTATTTTCATAGCTTCAGAGATAACATCATTTTAAATAACCCCTTAAATGTTCACTCCAAAGCTTTCAGGTTTTTAAAAAAAAAAGAAAGGTGAGTTTGGGGTTTTAGACATTTGTTTGTTTTTTTACAGAAAATAAAGAATAAAAAACAATAAAAAAATTGGGAATAGTTGAGGGACGCTTGTGCAGTTGCTGATGGAGACGAATGGGTAATGCCATTGCTCCGATGTATTCAGAACATTAATGTAAACTCAATCCCACAGTTTTCCTGACTCTCACCTTAGTTGTGCTGAATCCTGTGGCAGATCCATCCACAATGATGCCAAAGTCCCTGAAAAAGAAAAATATTGCTGATTTAGGATCTTATTTTAAAAAACCAGGAAGACTCACTCTCTTCTAAGGCCTCTGAGGCGCAGTCGAGGTGAAGGTCGGACTCAGATCAAGAACCCTCAGATGATCTGCACAATCAACTCTCCACCAAACAGGACATTCTGGACTTGTATGGAGGCTTGAAGACCATACTACAGGCCGAATTAAAAAGAAATCCAAAAAGATATCTCCTCTTTATTTATTTATAAAATATTTTACCAGGAAGTAATACATTGAGAGTTACCTCTCGTTTTCAAGTATGTCCTGGGCACAGAGTTAAGACAAATAATACATGGTTACAAATACAGTTACATAGATGAACAGGTTATACATTATATACAAGATATTGCATGCACTGTTAAAGATTATATTATGGGCGTATGAAACAGTTACAGACCAGATTAAAATGTGAGACAGCCTTAGATTTGAAAGAACTTAAACTGATGGTGGATATGAGAGTCTCTGGTAGGTTGTTCCAGTTTTGGGGTGCACGGTAAGAGAAGGAGGAACGTCCGGATACTTTGTTGAGCCTTGGGACCATGAACAGTCTTTTGGAGTCTTTAGGGGACAGAACGGACGTCCTGGAGAGGAAACTTGATGAAACTATCGTGAAACAAAACAGCACCACTGAACAACTGATCTCCTCATGTTCCAGATAGAGGAGCTGATGGAATGCCAGGAAGATTTGAAGAACAGGGAACGAAGGAACAATCTATGTATCAGAGGGATCCCGAATCCATCACTTTATCTCAAAATGGCTGATGGTCATGCTCGTGGACTGCCAAGAGGAATCCTTCATGCTGGACCGCTGCCAAGGAGCAGTCCGCCCTTGGCCCCAGCCAAGTGACCCTCCCCGAGATGTGATCATAGGGTCCAGTCTTCCTGAGAAAACTGTGGCTCACCCCAGAAGCCTCGTTGATCCAACAGGGAGACTCACTTCCTCAGAGGCTCCGGGCAAAGTAGGAGGAGACAACATCCACATGAAGGTCGAGCGTACGCACCAGAGATGCAGCAGACCCAGACAGAGCATGAGAAGGGAAATAAAGGTACATACCAAACATAAACAGATAAGGCGATCCTCCTCATCCATGACCGCCATTGGACTGTCTATCCCCTGCGGTGACTCCCACCTAGGGCTGGGACTGTTCAGGTCTGGAATGTTAGTATCTAGTGTAACAAGACAATATTTATTTATTTTTATTTATTTATAAAATGTTTTACCAGGAAGTAAGAAAAAATGAATGATCCAGGGCAACTTCGGATTCCTTAATGAAATTTAATCAGTACAAAACACAACGTTTCATCCTTCAAGAGGACTTTCTCAAGTGACTGGTTAGCAGATAGTGTGGAAATGTCCAGTATATATAATTAAAACACCCACGTGAAAAGACTTAATCACCAATTACCCCCTGTGAACACACGATAGTCTGCAGCTGACTTCTTAAACTCCTCTGTGGTCTGACTCCCATTCCGGTCGCGCTGACATCATCAGATGGCTCTTGTGTGGTGACGTCATCATCTGGTTCCTCCTTATAGTGCGTTCCGACTACCTGGTCAGGCACAGTGCCGCGCTGACGTCTTCCTCCTTCCCCTCCTTCTGTGGTTACTCCCACGTCGTCCTGTGTTCTCGCGATGTCTCCTCTGCGTGCAATGATGCCATCTTTGTTAGTGGCAGGCTCAGCCCTTCTTCTCCAGTGTGCTTGCCGTTTTGCACATGCACAGTAAAAGGGCTCTTCTGTGTGTGAGGGGGAAGGTGCTTGTTCTGTCTTTTCACTGGGACATCATTCCAGGGGGAGCAATAGAGATAAATGGAGATAAAAGACTCAGTCAGTGAGAGTACATGTATACATAGTGACACTATACCCTAAATAAAAGTTTAAAGTTTAAAAATGGAATGCTTGCTTATTTGACAATCTCTTACAAGGCATAAAAGCAGCAGCAGCAGCAGCAGCAACAGTGAAAAATGCCCGTGGAAGAAATATACAGTAAAATATCATGTTAAGTCAGCGACTTGTCAGAAAACTATTGAGGGATAAAAAATCATTAAGTCCTCTAGGTGAAACTGTATCCAGAGTGAATGTCCAGTAAGCTTCTCTCTGAAGTAATGATATGTCCCTATCTGAACCCGGGGATGAGGTATCTACAGACTCTATCTCCATGATCTTTAAAGATGCCACTGTATGTTTGTGATCTGTACAATGAGTAATGAGTACAGTATCTTCCTTTTTGCCATTAATCTTGCTGCGGTGCTCTATGAACCTTGTTTTGAGCATACGGCTTGTTTTTCCTACATAAAGCAGCCCGCGTGGGCACTTGATAATATAAATGATGTTAGTAGAATTACATGTGATCCTACTTTTTATTTTATATTTCTGACAACTCCTCGGATGGCTAAATGTATCTCCTGTAGTGAAGCTATTACATATTGAGCACCCAAAGCACTTATAACATCCTCGTTTTTGCCCACTTAGGAAGTGTGGTGCAGCGAAATATTTGTCATCATTAGCTTTGATCAGTATGTCCTTTAGATTTTGTCCCCTTTGATACGCAAATCTTGGGAGTTCTCTACATATAGGGCCTGTAAGACCATCAGCTTGGAGAACCGTCCAATGTTTGCAGATGCTGTTTTTAATGGCTTTACTTGCCGAAGTGTATTTACTGACTATGTTGATCCTCTCTGTCCCTTTATCGTGTTGCACCTCTAGAATATCCTTGTTAAGTGCGAGAGGAAATGAATGAGGAAATGGAAGCGGAGGTGAACTGTTTCTGTCTCTCTTCCTGGTGAATGGGGCGGATTGAGAAAGAAAACGTGCCAGCAGATAGTTTTTATTTTTAGCCCAGAAGGATTGCAGCCAATAGGGGGCGACGTGCTGTCTGCTTGCCATGACTACATGACTACATGAGTTCATAAGTGTGGTGGTATCTTTTCCATCCTTACAATTCAGGAGTTCTCAATCGTTAGCTTTACTCGCGTCACTTCAGTGATAATTACTGTTTGCGCTAGCTGCTTCTTTATTCTATGCTCTCTTCTTTATTCTATGCTCTGTTCATCCGCATATTTACATTGCATATACTGTAGTACCAAGATGATATATACTGTACCATTTGTTAAAAATAAAAATGGAGTGGCACAGAAAGAAATCACTCTTTTTGTACACTTACAACAGGATGGATGTTGTCCCCCTCTTTTTGCGTCTATACATTGTGAAGCAATGCAAGGCTGAACGTCCTTGCAAAGTGCATCAACAATCCTTCCGAAAGGAATAATCCTTCAATCTAACTCGTCAGGGATCTATAAATAGAGACATATGTCAAATACCTGTAAAATTTTGGCCAGTACGGGGATCGAACCTGCGACCTTGGCGTTATTAGCACCATGCTCTAACCATCTGAGCTAACCGGCCATATTGGTTGGTGTCACTGTGATTTGTTTTTTTTCCCCATTCCTTCCTAGGGTGCAGAGTGTTTTGGTCTGCAATCATACCACTTTTTGCCTTGATACTGTACATATGCTGCATAGTGTTTAGAATCCAGACATGTCAACTGTCTCTGATTTGGAGTCAGTGTCACTGATTTGTAGTGTATTTGGTCTCCAAGACATTTAGCTATTAACACAGAGAATAGTGTGTTTTCTCTGTGTTCATAGATAGGTTTTTGGCATACAGTTGCGTCATACAGTATGTAAGAACAGTTTCTTACATAGGAAGGCACATTTTAGACTTACGCCCCTTCAAATATGGCGGATATTTGGAGGCAAATAAATGATGTACAGTAATACAACAATATAGACAGTATAGACTCTCCATATCTCTACAACACCAAAATATTTCGCTACGCATGTAACTCTCACCTGAAATCTTTTTTCATTCAAATGTCATTTTAGGATACAGAATGAGCCCAATGCAGTCTGGTGCACTGGGCATCTATTCTAGGTGCATCTCTCTGTCTGTGTCTCTAATCTATCTTTATGTCTCCTCACAGGACAGCCAGTCTGTGTGATGATCATGATCATGATGATGATGTCACAATTCCCAATGTGTCCGTGGATATCATGATCATGATGATGATGTCACAATTCCCAATGTGTCCGTGGATACGTTGTGACAACATCACACAGGCTAGCTCACAGGTCTAGAGCTTTAGTATACAGTAGACCTGTTCAGGCAGAGAGGCAGAGAGGCAGAGAGGGCAGAGAGGCAGAGAGGCAGAGAGGCAGAGAGGCAGAGAGGCAGAGAGCGGCAGAGAGGCAGAGAGGCAGAGAGCAGAGAGGGCAGGAGGAGGAGAGCGGGCAGAGAGGCAGAGAGGCAGAGAGGCAGAGAGGCGAGAGGCAAGAGTGGCAGATGAGGCAAGAAAGACATCAGTTTGTCCCTCCCATGCAAATTAAATTCCTTGAGAGCAGAGAGACAGCAGCAGCCTGTTGATAGGACAGGATTTGGAATGGTGTGTGACTCTTTTTGATCTCTCAACTTCCCTCCCACTGGCTCAGGTGCAGCCAGCGTTAAAGTGAGAGAGGAAAATGGATGCGGAGGTGAACTGTTTCTGTCTCTCTTCCTGGTGAATGGGGCGGATTGGAGAAAGAAAACGTGCCAGCAGATAGTTTTTATTTTAGCCCAGAAGGATTGCAGCCAATAAGGGCGACGTGCTGTCTGCTTGCCATGACTACATGAGTTTCATAAGTTAATATATGCAGGTGGTATCTTTTCCGCCTACAATTCAGGGATTCTCAATCGTTAGCATTACTCACGTCCACACTTCCGTGATAATTACTGTTTGCGCTAGCTGCTTCTTTATTCTATGCTCTCTTCTTTATTCTATGCTCTGTTCATCCGCATATTTACATTGCAGTGGCACAGAAAGAAATCACTCTTTTTGTACACTTACAACAAGATGGATGTTGTCCCCCTCTTTTTGCGTCTATACATTGTGAAGCAATGTAAGGGGGGACCGCACGTTCCGCAAAGTGCATTCAACCAATCCTTCCGAAAGGAAAAGAATCCTTCAAAACTAATCATCGTCAGGGATCCTATAAAGAGAGACATATGTCAAATACCTGTAAAACTTTGGCCAGTACGGGGATCGAACCCGCGACCTTGGTGTTATTAGCACCACTCTCTAACCATCTGAGCTAACCGGCCATATTGAATTTTGCATTGGTTGACGAAACCTCTGCACCCTTGTGGGTCCCCTGCATAGCAATTGGGAGTGGGAAGTCGTGGCACCAAATGGATATTAGGCTTCGGATTAGAGAAGGAAAAAAAGTTGGAGGACGGAGATTTCTAGACTGAGACTGTTGGAGGGAGATTGCGTCTAATTTTTGAGTCAGAGAAGCGACTTGATTATCCAAGTACAAGAAGTGCTCGTAAATAGAGGACTGTGCTTGGCCTACCTCAGGGGGGTCTATGTTTGTTGGGATCAGCATACTGTAATGCTCGCGATACCCACAAACAAGGCAAGACCCCGGTACTGAGGTGGGAAGGTACAAAACCACATACCCATAGCAGCGGAAGCGTGCCTGGAAGGCGGACTGTCTAGCGTTGCCGGGTCTGGGTTGGAGATAGAGGGTTAATCGGTATTGTTGCAGGTCCTGGGATTGGAGAGAGTAGAATCGTAGAAGTCCGTTAGCCGTGGTCTGGGATATTAGACGGTAGGATAGTCTATTTACGTTAGCCGAGATCAGGGGTTGGAGAAGTCGCCGTAGTCAAGGGTAAGCCGAGGTCAATATCCAGAGGGGTTCACATACAAGCCGGGTCGGTACACAAGAGGTTAATCTGAAAGACAAGACTGGAACAAGGCAAGGCTCAACTGTAGGAAGCAGCGAGGCTACACCGAATTATGCTGAGCACTGACTGAGAGCAGGAACACAGAGGCAGACAGAACCAATGGGACAGGGGGTGGAGCGGAGGCGCGGCCCCAGCGGAAGCTGGGATAGGCTGCAGGAGACAAGAGGCACCAATGATGCTTGACACGCAGCTGGGGATCGTTGCACATTGTTACGTGCGCGCACGGCGTGTCCGGGGGGCGGAGCTAAGCTCCATGGCAGGGGCTGAAGAACTGTGGGTGCGCGCGCGCTCTGTAATCAGAGCGGGGTTGGGCACATGAGCGGAGAATGGAGCAGCAGCAGCACTACGTAAGGAGAGAACTGATGTACCCAGGGCGTGATATTGTCAATGAAAGCCAATTAGGCTAATTGATGACCCCTGTCCAGAGGGGTATTTATAGTCCACTCAAACACCCCCATGGTATCCCTGATGAAAGCACGTCACGTGCTGAAACGCGTAGGAGGAGGAGCTTTGAGGGGTTACAGCTCTTGTGCATCCCTGTCTCATTGCCACAGTCCTGGTGGTTTTACGTGGAGTCCCTTGGAGAGTATACTGCGGAGGCTGTGAAGATTCTGAAGCTGTGTGGGGTGTGTGAGATTTGGCTCTCAGCCCCTGTGCGCTCCGGTAGTTCCAGGCAACGGCCGGGAAGGGTTGGTGCGTCACGTCCGGCCGTGACGTCATACCCGGAAACCCGGCGCCCTGCGAGCAGTTCCATCACTGGTGTGCGAGCTCAGGAGAGCTGTGGAGCGGTGTTTCTGCAACAAGTGCTGGGAAGGAGGAAAGAAAAGGAGCCACCAGCGCGAAGTGTATGGAGTCTGGGTGAGCGCTTTCCACATTTGATGCCTACGGCACCTTCCCATTTCTACACACTTCAATACCTGCACAGTTGGTAGCGCTTTCCATCCTAGCTACCATTCTGGATTTTCACCTCTCACAGGCCACTCTTGCCCGAGTCTGTCCTATCAGACAGCGGCATTAACTTGTATCCACACCACCTGGACAATTTCTCTCTGGCAGAGACTTGTGCTATTTATTTTATATATTTTTGTGCAATTATTCATGCAATTTTATGCTCATTTCATATGTGGTTTTCAACATAAAGTGGCTGCTGGGCCTGATCCTAACTCATATAGCACTTCCCTGTTTGTTTGTTTATTGCGCGGCCCCAGCGGAAGCTGGGATAGGCTGCAGGAGACAAGAGGCACAAATGATGCTTGACACGCAGCTGGGGATCGTTGCACATTGTCACGTGCGCGCACGGCGTGTCCGGGGGGCGGAGCCAAGCTCCATGGCAGGGGCTGAAGAACTGTGGGTGCACGCGCGCTCTGTAATCAGAGCGGGGTTGGGCGCATGAGCGGAGAATGGAGCAGCAGCAGCACTAGGTAAGGAGAGAACACGTAGCAAAGGATGTGTCCCCCGATTCCTTTCAATATCCTGCCTCCTAGGGGGATTCAATTTCAACACCTAGTGTTGTAAATTGATTTCTATTCTACCCACCACCAGATTTAAGGGTACTGATCCCTTTTAACAGATTGGTATCACCCTATTAACATTCAGCTATTTTGTGTGACCGAGCTATAGGCAGCAGGGGAAAGGAAAGGTGATTTCTATTAAGGGAAGTTTAAATGGGATTTCTAATTGGAGAAAATAAGGTGATTTCTTATAGATGGAAATTTACAGAATGTTTAATAATGACGGAAACATTGATTTCTAATCAATGCAAATATAGGGAATTTTAATAGGCGCAAGTAAAGTTGATATCTAATAAGGGGAGAGTAAAAGGGATTTCTATTAGAGGAAATTAAAGGGGATGTCTAGTAAGGGAAAATTAATTTGTAACAGGAGGATTATATTTTTGGTAGAGAAGAGGTTACATCATGAAGGCTATATGTTTTTCGATGAAATAATGCATGTAAAGCTCTAATATATTGCGTTATCCTAATACCTTTTTATCTACCCAAGATAGCGCGATGTCAAAACGAATAACATCACCCCATTGCACTTCCTGTATTTATATTTATATTATGGAGTGACTAGGAACAAGGTTTCAACTCGCTGTCTGACTCAGCAATTCATCTGTAATGTGCACCTTGAGAGAATTCAATATATGTACAGTAACCTTTACCCTTAATGCATGGCTCAAACTATAAGATAAAAAAATAGGTAAAGAAGGCGTGCACTGCTATCCAGTCTGTGAGGACTCAAACTATAAGATGTTTTATAATCTTTTACATTTGAGAGAGTGCCTTGTAGGGCGTTAAACTGCCTTCTTATAATTGAGCCTCACTGCTGATAAGTCTGACTACTTTCAAATGAGTGTGACTACCATCCAGTAAGGGTGATAGTCTTTCAGTGAGTGTGACTGTCTTCCTATGCATGGCCTGCTTTCCGGTCAGTGACTGCCCTCCAGTGAGTGTAACAAACTGCCAGTGAGTGTGCCTGCTTTCCAGTAGGTGTGACTACTTTCCAATGAGCATGAGTTCCTTCTTGTGAGTGTCTCTTCCATTGAGTGTGACTGCCTTCCAGTGAGTGTGACTGTCTTCCAGCGAGTATGTCAGGTTTCAAATGAGTGTGACTGCCTCCCAGTGAGTTTAACTGCCCTCCAGTGAGTGTGACATCCTTCCAGTAAATGTGACTGCCTTGAGTGAGCGTGACTGCCTTTCAATTAGTGTGACTGCCTTCCAGTGAGTTTGAATCCCTTCCAGTGAGTGTACCTACTTTCCAGTAAGTGTGACTGGTTTCTGTAAGAAATCCAATTTAGCAATAATTATATTGTAATGAATGAATCTGTTATCAAAGGCAGAATGTTAAAGTATACAGTATAACAATCTGATCTTTCCTTCATATATATATTATATCTGATTGTATGTTCAGTTATGTATACTCTACTCCAGGGGGCGCAAACTTTTTTCCCTGCGCCCCCCTACCGGCGGTCCCCTCACTCCCGCGCCCCCCCTAATCCCCACTCACCTGCGCTCCGGCGTCATGACGTCACGTTGCCATGGCGATGCAGGAAGGAAGCCGCCGGACCCAAGGTAAGTGAAGGTTTACAGAGTCCCTGCAGCTCCCCCGGCACTTAATTTAAGTGCCTTCAGGAAGCGCGCGGGGCCGATGTAAACCCAGCGCCCCCCCGCCGGCAGTCTCGCGCCCCCCCTCGGGGTCGTACCCCCCAGTTTGCGCACCGCTGCTCTACTCTATAGTGAGACCTGACTACTGTCTATCACTAAACCAGGGACATTAACCCCTTTGTACTGTTCGCTTCTTCTGAAGTTGCCTATGGATACTTAACCATATGCAGCAGTTAACTATTTAAATGTCCTAGAAACTTCAGTACACATGTAGATAATATACACCTTGAGTGAGTGTGACTACCTTCCAATTAGAGTGATTGACTTCCAGTGAATTTGAATTCCTTCCTGAGTGTACCTACTTTCCAGTAAGTGTAACTACTTTAAACTGAGTGTGACTGCCTTCTGTGAATGTGACTACTTTTCAGTGAGTTTGTCTGCTTTCCAGTGAGTGTGATGGCCTTTCAGTATAGTGTGACTGCCATGCAGTGAGTGTGACTGCCTTTCAGTGAGTGGTACTGTCTTCCAATGAGTGTAACTGCCTTACACTGAGTGTGACTACCTTCCACTTAGTGTGCCTGCCTTCCACAAGCACAATCACTGGAAGGCAGGCACACTAAGTGAAAGACAGTCACACTCATTGGAAGGCCGTCAAACTCACTGAAGGGTATTCAGACTAACTGGAAGGGAGTGATTTTCACTGGACGACAGTCAGAAATACGGTGTCTGGTGGGCAGCTGGAGAAAGGCGCCCTTTGTATGGGATATTGTACATTGTATGGGACACTGTGGCCTCGTTAAAGGATCCTATAGGGCAGGGGTGGGCAACCTATTTTCAATGTAGCCACAGGTGTGGCGAATTCTAAGTGAAAATAGCCACACCATGCAAAAATTTAAAACATGGTGTGCGCGCGCGCGCGTGTATATATATATATATATATATATATATATATATATGTATATGTATATGTATATATGTGTGTGTGTGTGTGTGTATATATATTATATATGCTGTGCGCGCATGGGGTTGTGTGTGAGGTGTGTGGGTGTGTGCTATATACTATACATTACAACACCACATCCCACACACACAACACACACACACACAATACAACACATCACATTATTATATATCATACAGATAGCACAAACACACACACAAGAGATACTACACACACACACAATAAGACACGTCACACACAGAATATAGAGATGAGATAGCGTAATAGATGATATATATAGAGATATAGAACACCAAAACACCACACACATACTATATATAAAGATATAAGATGATACCACAACCACAACATACACACAACACTATATATACACACACACACACACACAACAATCATATATATATATATTATATAATATATATATATATAGTTACACCAACAAAAAAATAATATACAATATACACTACACGTGTGGGGGGATGAGGGGGATGCCGGCTGTTTAGCAAGCCAGGAGGGGAGACAGCCTGACAGGGCAGAGGGAACTCACATGTTAGTCTTGAAAGTGGAGGGGAACTAAACAGCTGCGGGCAAGTTACTGAAATGAAGTGATTCCTTCACAAATCCTCCTGGCCTGATGACGTGTCGGTGTCGCACACAGCTGCAGGCCCCCTGCGGAGAAACACTACCAGACAATCTAACTGTGTCTGTGCAGGACACAGACCCGAGATCTGGAGATGGGAGGGAAGGAAAGTTGCTCTGTATGTACTGTGTAGTGCAGGAGAAATTCGCACATTTTGCCTGCCAATTCGCCACAATGTGGCGAATGGACAGTGTTGCCACACCTGGCTATAGGGTATTGCAGATACTGATTTCTCTGAACTTAACGTCTATACCAATTATGTACCAAGTGTACTGTCTCAGACTGACTTCCAATGAGGCACTTATCTTCTCTATAAGCAAACTTTAATTTGATAGTTGTGTGTGTTCTGGCTGCTTTAGTTCATGCCCTTTGGGCTGCTCTTGATTTCGCTATTTGGCTGATGATTGACTATAACGATGTGTCTAGGTTGCCTTATTGAGTCACTTAGGGTGTCACTTATTAGGGGACTACACTTATATCCACCTGTGTGGGGAGGTTTTACCACAGGGGTAAGGGAGGTGTACCTTAGATCTAATATGCATCTTTGGGAAGGGCTTGAAGGAGGGGCACACACCTGAAAAGTGTCACCTCCTATTCCCTATACTCTTTTCCCTCTGTCTTCCCCTACTTCACCTTTCACCTCACCCTCTTTCACCCCTCCTACCCTCGTGTTGCATTCTATATAGTGGTTGATTGTCTCACATTACGTGAGCACACTTATATTATCGTTTGACTGTTCACAGACTGATACTATACATGACTCACAAACATCTGCACCGTGTGTTATATTGTAACATATTTAAACTACTATATATAAAACTCTCATTTGGTCTATCCATATTGTCACCTCTGATTTATGATTTTGAAGCGCTGGGTGGGAAACTCCCCCGTTTTTGTTTATTTACCAGTGTCGCCCCTGACGTGCCTGCCTCATGTGACATGATGTGCTCTTACTGTGAGCCGGATAGCCCTTCAGAAGTGTAACTACTTTCCATCGGGGAGATACCCGTTACATATGAGTGTGATTGCCATCATATGAGTGTTGCATTGCCGACGTGAGTGTGACTACTTTCCAGTAGGAGTGCCTGATCTCCAGTGACGTGACTTTTCTTCAGTGAGTGTAACGCTTTCCCATGAGTGTGACTGCCTCCTTAAGATTGAGACTTTCTTGGACTGAGCGAAACAAGTTCCCTGTTAACAAGAGATGCCTCCTGCAACAAGAAAAGTCTGCCCTTCCCTTACCTTCTCTAGGCACTTTGAATATGACCATAATCATGAACGTAATCGCTGACTGTGTGAAGTATGCACCAGCCCTCAATACCTCAGCAATTAACTTTACAATACAGTGAACCACCTAATGTGATAAACCTCTGCAAGACAGCAGAGGTTGTTTTGCAAGCATTCATTCGTCCATCAGATGTTTCCACAGATGGAAAGTTCTTATCTCCCCTTTCTGCTACACTATGATAACGTGTTACAGCTTCTACCACAAGGATTCAAGAAAGAGCAAATTGTGCATGATGGTAGGTTATTTTATCTTTACTAATCTTGATTTCATTTATTAGAAACTTGTAAATGTAAATAAAAAAATTTATATTACCAAATTATAAACTAAATTTACCAAACTAGAAATAAAAATTAAATATAGTATCATTATTAATGCACCGTGTTTATTTTTTAGTGTTTTTGGATCAGCTGGTGGTAAGTATTTTGACTGGGTGCTACTTCACCAAGCTTTTGAGAAGCGCCGTGGGCAAAATAAACTTAATGTAGGTGAACCTTTTCCCCCATAGCTCCCGCCTCACCTTCTTTCCCACCTGTTTTGTACTCTCCAGCTTCTCCACCACATGCTCCCTCCTCTTACAGCTTCTCTCCCATATGTTTATCTCCTCACCTTCTCTCCACATGCTCACCTTCTCCCCACATGCTCCCCATCCTTTCCAGCTTCTCCCTCACATGCTCCCCTCTTTACCAGCTTCTCCTCCCCACATACTCCCCCTTTTTCCTCCTCAGCTTCTCTTCCACATACTCCCCTCCTCTCAGCTTCTTTCCCATACTGCCTCCTCCTCAGCTCTCTTCCACATACTCCCCACTCCTCGCTTCTCCCCCCCATGTCCCATCTCTTCTGCTTCAATCCCTACACAATTACCTCTCACACAGCTTCTCCCACATATGCTCCTCTTCTGAAAAAGCTCCCTCACACATGTTCAGAAGTGATAGAGAAGAATCTTCCAGCAGTCGCATGCAAAGTTAAATAATTTGCTTTCCTTGGAAATATTAGTAGCTATGTAGCACGTAATAATATTCAAATGCACCTTTGTGGAGGATCAAAAACCAGGTAAATATCGGTGAGTAAAACTGTAATAAGGTCATAATGCTCATTGTTAGGGGTGTGGGAAAACTAGAAAAGGGATGTCAAGGGAACACTAAGTGAACCAGGGACCCTGACCCCTATCTAAATAATAACTCCAACAACAAGCCTTTGAGCTAGACCATAAAGAGAGTAGAACAGTGTCACAAGACATATACTCACGACCCTTATATGTGCGGTCCTTCTGGTCCTGGCGTGCTCTCAGTGCCCGACGTGTATATGGTAGAAAATCACACCTGGATATGGGAAAGATGGCGCTGCACAGCGACCAGCAAGTGCCTAATGCGCTTCGGGCAGCGGAAGTGAACGAAGCTGGATGGCGATTTTCGAGTAGAAAAATTAATGAAAAGCAAAGACATCATAAAAGAAAAAAATCATCTTGAGAAGGAACTCTGACGCGTTTCGTGCATTTACTGCACTTTGTCAAAGTGTAATGACCCCTTCTCAGATGCTAACATTTGAAGGAGATCATCACACCGAAGTCCCGCACATCCCTCGCTCATTGGTTCCTCTGTTTTGGTACAATGACCAATAGAGGAGCATGGCAAGGCTGAGTGGCAGCACTGGCGATGATATAATTCCTCTATTGTCCTGCCCCCTTGAATAGAAGCACAAACATAAACAAAAAACTTTATCCAGCAAAAACGTTTAATCAACACAAGTCATTTAGTTCCTTCAATGCATATAAGTATAAATTAGGATACATGTTATAAAATCCTCCCAATGTCCTCCCCTCCATCACCGCTTCGACCCCACCATGACACCCCTCCTCACCTGCTTTCCTACACATGCTCCCCTCTCTTCTGCTTTCCGCCACAGCTTCCCTCCTTATCAGCCTTCTCTCCCACATGTCTCCTTCCCTCAACAGCTTCTCCCCCATGCCCCTCTCTCCAGCTTCTCCACCAGCATCTTCTTCTTCCCTAAAAACGACAAAAAAACACAGCGCACAACGCTCATAGTGCATTAAATGATATCTTTAGTAACCAAAAATAAGGAGTGGAGTATGTGCGTACATTTAAATAAAAATAAACAAGCATTTCAGGGTTATTGTTACCCAAACACCAACGGACGTCCGATGATCTCGTTGCCTCTCCTTCTCACTCCAACAGCCCTCGGTAGGTCCTGGATAATCTCCACTCCAATCGCTGGTAATTCAGCCCCTCGCTTGGGGGTAAGGCTAATACCGTCTCACGTTAGGGAAAACCAGCTCAGATTGACTCTGTTAGTGCGCAATGCCCGTCACACTGCACAGGTCTGATTTGCAACGAGGCAACGGAGCACACGCTGTTTTGGCGTTTGGTCTAACACTTCCGGGTCTGTGACGTCATAAAACGCGAGAGTTCGTCGCAAGTCTACAAGATCAACGGAACGCGTTCTACTGGAGTGCGTGATGTGAGAGGGTTCGCAAAGTTCTTTAGTCCTACGGTTCGAGACCACATGGGTCTCTTCATCAGGGAATAAGACTAATCAATCTATTGGCATTTAAATACCCCTGCGCGTCATTGACTGGCCCCTCAATTAAGGGATTAAACCAATCGCACAGCAGCGGGGAGGAGTCAAACGCTCCAGGCAACTGAGAATGCATCCAACATAACAAACTAAAATCAACTTATTTTAAACAAATTGACAGACAAAATCATATACGATGACTCTAAAAAAAGAAAAAAGAAAGTACACAACTATATGAACAGCTGCATTGGAATATGGGTATGGTGTATATGGTAAACTATACCCATATTCCAATGCAGCTGTTCATATAAGTGGTGTACTAATTCTTTTTTCTTTATTTGAGAGTCATCGTATATGATTTCTTGTCTGTCAATTTGTTTATAAATAAGGTGATTTTAGTTTTGATGTTAGGATGCATTCTCAGTTGCCATGGAGCGTTTGACTCCTCCCCGCTGCTGTGCGATTGGTTTAATACCTTAAGTGAGGGGCCAGTCTAATGAAGCCGCGAGGGGTATTTAAAATGCCAATAGATTGATTAATGTCTTTATTCCCTGATGAAGGACCCATGTGGTCTCGAAACGCGTAGGACTAAAGAACTTTGCGAACCTCTTACATCACAGCCACTCCCAGAGAACGGTACGGTGAATATGTAGACTTGCGACGAACTCTCGCGGTTTTATGACGTCACAGACCCGGAAGTGTTCGACCAAGACGCCAAACAGCGTGTGCTCCGTTGCCTCGTTGCAAATCAGACCTGTGCAGTGACGGGCATTGCGCACCTAAACGGAGATCAATCTGGACTGCTGTTTACCTAACGTGAGACTGTATTAGCCTTACCCCAAGGCGAGGGGCTGAATTACCAGCGATTGGAGTGGAGATTATGCAGGACCTATACCGAGGCTGTTGGAGTGAGAAGGAGAGAGCCACGAGACTATCACGGACGTCCGTTGGTGTTTGGGTAACAATAACCCTGAAATGCATGTTTATTTTATTTAAATGTACGCACAATACTTACCTCCTTATTTTGGTTACTAAAGATATCATTTAATGCACTATGAGCGTTGTGCGCTGTGTTTTTTGTATTTTTGTGTGCTTATAGGGGGGACCAGAGCCATTCCTGATGTCACAGCTGCAGACGCTCCTTATACTTCAATTTATAATTAAGGTCACCTATTTAATTACATCACACTTATCACATCACTTATATATATTGTAGTTGCGCACCTTTACTTTGTTCACCTTTTCACTATCCTTTCTTCCTAACCTGCTTCTCCCCCACATGCTTCTCTCCTCTCAGCTCCTCCACCACAAGCTCCCCTCCTCAACAGCCTCTCCCCCACATGTGCCTCTCCTCTACAGCTTCCCACCCCAATGCTCCCCATCTCTGCAGCTTCATCCCCATATGTTCCCCTCTTCACCAGATTCTCCCCCACATGCTCCCCCCTCAACAGCATCTCCCCATATGCTCCCCTCCTCACCAGCTCTTCCATCAAATGCTCCCTTGCTCAATAACTTCTCCCCCCACATTATCCCCATCTCTCCAGATTCTCTCAACATGCTTCCTTCCTCATCAGCTTCTACCCCACCCCCCCCTACTTTCCAAATTCTTCTCCACGTGCTCCCATCCTCACTACCTTCTCCCCCACGTTCTGCCGTCCTAACCAACTTCTTCCCACACGCTCCCCTCCTCCGCAAACTCCCCCCCACATTCTTCGACCTCACCAGCTCCTCTTCCACATTCTCCACTCATCACCAGCTTCTCTCCCCATGCTTCCCTCTTCTGATTCTCCTCAACGTGCCCCCTCCTCTTCTGATTGTGCTCCACAAGCTCCCCTCTTTTCCAGCTCCTCCCCCAAATCCTCAACTTCTACAAAAAGATTCAAAAAAGAGCAAATCTTTGCATGAGGTAGGTGCAATTTAACTGATTCTGCTTTCATTAAATTAAGAAACTTTAAAATGTAAATAAAAGTGTATATATACCCTAATAATACATATATTTACCATAACTAGAAAGATAAATTAACAGTATCATAATACAGTGCAATGTGTTTATTATCAGTGTATAGATCAGGCATGGGCAATTATTTTGACTAGTGTGCTACTTCATAAACTTTGAAAAGCTTCCTGGGCAACACACTTAATGTAGGTCAACAGCAACTTATCCCCCACATGCTCCTCCAGGTTCTCTCCACATGCTCCCCTTCTCTTCTGCTTTTCCCCCTCATGCTACCCTCCTCATCAGCTTCTCCCCAACATCCTTTCTTCCTAACCTGCTTCTCCCCCACATGCTCCCCTCCTCTACAGCTTCTCTCCCACATGCTCCCCTCCTCACCAGCTTCTCCACCACATGCTCCTCTTCTCAGAAAGCTTCTCCCTCATAAGCTCCCCTCCTCAACAGCTTCTCCCCACATGCTCCCCTGCTCACCAGCTCATCCACCAAATGCTCCCATCCTCTCTAACTTCTCTCCTTACATTATCCCCATCTCTCCAGATTCTTCCACACGTGCTCCCATTCTCACTAGCTTCTGCCCCACATTCTCACCTCCTAAAAAGCTTCTTCCCACATGCTCCCCATCTCCACAAATTCTCCCCAAATTCTTCACTCATTACCAGCTTCTCCCCCCGTGCTCCCCTCTTCAGATTCTGCCCCTCATGCTGCCCTCATTACCAGCTACTTCCCCAGATCCTCCCCTCCTTTCCAGCTTCTCACCAATATGTTCACCTCCTCACCAGCTTCTCCTCTAAATGCCCCGCACCTCATTAGCTTTTTCCCCCACATGCTGCCCTACTTACCAGCCTCTCTCCCCCACATGCCCCCTACTCTTCAGCTTCTTCCTCACATGCTCCCATTCTCACCAGCTTCTCCCCACATACTTCCATCCTCACTAGCTTCTCACCCACATGCTCCCCTCCTCACCCACTTCTCCCCTCTTCACCAACTTCTCCCCAAATGCTCCGCTCATCACAAGATACTCCCCCACATGTTCCTCTCCTTCCCAACTTCTCTCTGACATTCTCCACTCCTTTCCAGCTTCTTCCCACATGCTCCCTGTGACGATGACGCATTATCAATGCCATAAATTAAAGGCAGGTTGCCCGGCAAAGTAACCCCCGAGTCATCACATGTGTGTTTAAATTGTCAGCTCTGCGGTCTAGGGCTGATTGCAGTTTTAGAAAGGCTGCTAGCCTTTAAGGGGTTTAAGGGGTTAATTGGAGAAGTACGCTTGGGATGGGGAAGATACCATTTAAAGCCCAGATCAAAAAGCTTATCCAATTAACGGTATAACTTTCGTTAGGAATGTCCTAATGTTCTAATTGTTTGTATACCAACGATTAGGAGAGAGACATGTAGACTGTTATGATTTTATTAATAGTACCATGTGTGTAAATGCATAAACGGGCATGGCCCTTGTGAAGGTTACAGTTATGTGAGGTGGGGGGATTTACATGACAGGCAGGGGACATGATACATTAAAAGATTCACCCTGCTAGGTTATGACCCACCATACAAGGGGGGCAGGTATACATAAGCGAATGCAACTAAGGGACCCTGGGGAGATGCACTCCAGGATGTATACAAACAGTCAGAGCTTCAAAGAGGTGAACATTTTGGCCTGGCAGATGTCTTGTTAAGTGAGTGTCAAGTGGGGAAGATGACATTTTGTTGCACATGCAGTCAGTCACAGAGTTAGATTCATCAGTTCCATCTAAGAGTTCCATCATTAAAAGAATATTCATCTGAGCTACAGTGTGCAGTGCAAGGACAGAACAAAATTATTTCATCTGGCAGTTTACAGGGCTGGCCAGTTACACCCTAGCCAAAGGACTCCGTTTGTGTTTCAACCCCGCTCTGGGAATTAATACCTGGGACCTGCATTTTAAGAACTTTCGTTCAAGGACTATTTTATTTTGTTTCAGTAAGTGTTATTCGTGTTAATTTTGTAATTCAAGCTGTGTGTGTTCTTTATGTGAATAAAAGCAATTCATTTTATTTCACGCGTTTGTTCAATTAAAGGATCCAGGTATATATGTGTTAAAAAGCTTGGTCTCCCGTGACACTCCCATTTCCAGCTTCTCTCCAACTTCTCCCCGACATTCTCCACTCCCTTCCAGCTTCTCCCCCACATGCTCCCAATTCCAGCTTCTCGCCAAATGCTACCCTCCTCACCAATTTCTTCTGTCACATGTTGCCCATATCTCCAGCTTCTCCCTCACATGCACCCCTACTCTCCAGCCTCTCCCTCCCATACTCCCCTCACCAGCTTCTCCCCCATATGCTCCTCTCCTCATCTGCATTTCTCCCACATGCTCCCCTCCTCACCAGCTTCTCCCCCATATGCTCCCATCTTCATAAGCTTCGCCCAAACCTTTTCCCCATCTCTCCAGCTTCTCCCTCACATGCTCCCTACTCTTCAGCTTCTCCCTCACATAGTCCCATTCTCACCCATGCTCCCTCACATGCCGCCCTACTCTCCAGCCTCTCCCTCCCATACTCCCCTCACCAGCTTCTCCCCCATATGCTCCTCTCTTCACCTGCTTTTCCCCTACATGCTCCCCTCCTCCCCAGCTTCTCTCCCATATGCTGCCATCCTCATCAGCTTTTCCAAAATATTCCCCCCTGCATTTCTCCCAATGCTCCCCTCCTACCAGCTTCTCTACCATATGCTCCCATCCTCATAAGCTTCGCCCAAACCTTTTCCCCATATCTCCAGCTTCTCCCTCACATGCTCCCCTACTCTTCAGCTTCTCCCTCACATGCTCCCATTCTCACCAGCTTCTCTCCACATACTTCCATCCTCACTAGATTCTCCCCCACATGTTCCCCTCCTCACCAACTTTCCCCAAATGCTCCCCTCTTCATCAGATACCCCCCACATGCTCCCGTTCTCACCATAACTCCCCACATGCTCCTCTCCTCCCCAAATCTCTCCGACATTCTCAACTCCTTTTCCAGCTTCTCCCCCACATGCTCCCATTTCCAGCTTCTCCCCAAGATGCCCCTCCTCACCACCAATTTCTTTCTTCCGCCAATGTTGCCCCCATATCTCCAACTTCTCCCACACATCTCCCATCCTCACCAGCTTCTCCCCATGTAACGCCTCTTCTTCCAGATTTCTCCTTCATGCTCAGCTCATCAACGTCCTCCCCCATAGTGCTCTCCATCCTCTCCAGCTTCTTCCTCACTGCTCCCTTCTTTACCAGATTCTCCCCCACATGCTCCCATCCTCATCAGCTTCTCCCTCACGCGAACCCTACTCTCCCTGCCTCTCCCTCTCCCATACCTCCCACCACCAGCCGCCTCTCCCCACATGCTCCCATCCTCACCAGCTTCTCCCTCACATGCCCCCTACTCGCAGCCTTCTCCCTCCCATTACTCCCCTCACACAGCCTCTCCACACCACATGCTCCCATCTCTCACCAGCCTTCCTCCCTCACATGCTCCATGTCCCCAGCTTCTCTCCACATAACTTCCATCCTCACTAGATTCTCCCCCACATGTTCCTCTCACCAATTTCCTCCCCAAATTTGCCTCCCCTCTTCATCAGATACCCCCACATGCTCCCGTTCTCACCATAAACTCCCCCACATCTCCTCTCTCCCCACATTCTCCTCCGACATTCTCAACATCCTTCCTCAGCTTCTCCCCACAGTCTCCATCCTCTCTCCCCAAATGCTCCCCGCCTCACCTTTTCCGCCACATGTTGCCCTATCTCAACTCTCCACCATTCTCCCTCTCACCAAGTTCTCCCCATTCGCCTCTTCTCCAGATTATCCTTACATGCTCAGCTCACAACGTCTCCCCCATATCTCTCCATCCTCTCCAGCTTCTTCCTCACATGCTCCCTTCTTACCAGATTCTCCCCACATGCTCCATCTCACAGCTTCTCCCTCACATGCGACCCTACTCTCTCTCTCCCTCCATACCCCCTCACCAGCCTCTCCCCCACACTGCCTCCATCCTCAACAGCTTCTCCCTCACATGCGTCCCTACTCTCCAAGTCCTATCCTCTCCCTAGACCCTACACCAGCTTTCTCCCCCATATGCTCCTCTCTTCACCTGCTTGTTGCCCCTACATGCTCCCCTCCTCCCTAGCTTCTCTCCCTTATGCTGCCACCCTCATCAGCTTTTCCAAAACATTTCCCCTTCTCTCACGACTACTCCCTCACATATTCCCTTGCTTGCCAGATTCCCCCACATATACTGGCCCCCACACCAGGTTCTCCACCACATGCTCGACCATTCTCTCCAGCTTCCCTATCATGCCCTCCCTCCTTCCATTTCTCCCCCACATGCTTCCCATCCACACCAGCTTCTCCCCAACATGCTCCCCTCCCTAACACATTCCTTCCCCAACATTTTCTCTCCTCACACCAGCTTCTCCCCCATTTGTACCTTCTTCCAAAGCTTCTCCCACACATTTCTACCTCTCACCGTTCTCCCCAATACTCCCCTCCTCACAATCTCCCCCCCCCAGTGTCGGACCCTCCTCATCTGCTTTCTCCCCCACATGCTCCACTCCTCTCCACTCTCGGTCCCACCAACACAACCCTCCACCGCCCCTACTCGCACCCAAAACACATGTGAACTGGCAAAAGGTTATATTCATATCTGGTAATATCGCTTTGCCTATTAAAATAAAACATTGCCACAATACAGGTAAATTATAAGTTGTACTTAATCATGCCAGGATTGAAGGCAATCATCGTCAGCTGTAAACGCCAATCTCCCAGGAAAAACTATCCCAACCCCCACCACCATGAATACTGTAAAATGGGCAAAGCACTAGTAGGCAAATATGGCTAATAGTTACTTTTGCTGATTTTTTTCTCAAAGAACATAAATACACATAACAATAACATTGAACAGACAACAGTACAATACATGACACAGTAGGCAATAAACGACAAAAGCGAGCAGCCCAGCTGCGAGTCAAACTAGACTTCACATATGATATGCATCCACCTAGAGCATTACACCTTCTGTGTAGGTCCACCTCCACAAAGAGAACCTATTGATCAATCTAAATGGCACCTTGTTTACCTATCTGATCTTTTGCTGGGTATACATCCTTGATATAACCAGACCAATACTTATTTTATTTATTTATAAAAAGGTTTTACCATGAACTAATACATGAAGATACCCTATCGTTTTCAAGTATGTCCTGGGCACAGAGTTATAAAAAAATACATGGTTACAATAAAAGAACAGGTGGGATGCCGTGAATTCACAGACATTTCATGGACAGGATAGAGTTGGGAACAATTGGGTACAGGGATAAAGGGGCTTATGAGTTTCAATAGAAATAGAGCAGCTTTAACATCACTTAACATCAACCAACATAAGCAAACGTCTCACAACCATTTGTCTGCCTTCGGCTGTGCCAAAGGCTGTGCGCCTTTGGGGCAACGCAGATGTACACTGGGGGTTGGTGGAGATTTAATCTGAGAGTCTTGAACAAAAAGATATTCTTTGTGTTTTCCCGCTTGGGCCATTAACATTCCAGTTGGGTGGGTTGCCGATTCCACAAAGAACAAGAACATGTTAACCCTTGTCCACTTATTGTGACGTCACAATTAGAAAAAAGACGGGATACCCCACTCAGACCTAAAAGGTAGTGTGCAACGAGCAGGTGCACCAAGGAGGGAGCAGGGTATGTAAAAACAGATACCTGTGATAAGAAGAGCCCCCCCCGAGGTAGGGGGACAGCCAGGAGGATCCCAATAGCGTGCATTGTACTCGTCCAATAATACTGTGTGGGAATGGAGTCCCATAACTGGGAACGGGGGATCGACTGGTAAAACACTGAAACCGTGCCCGTAGTGTGGTGAGGCAAAATAATGTCCCAAATTGAGGTAATGTAGTGGTGAATCTTAAAAAAACCAATTTATTAATAATGGGGGGAAAAGAATAGTTGTGTCATACAAGGTTGATTTTTCATTGAGCATTGTGGGTATTGTGGGTGTTATATAAGGGATATTTGTGATTTATTCATTTAAGCCATTTTTCTGCACTTGATTAAAGACCATTGCGGTCGAAACGTCGTGTAGCCTTAATAAATACTTTTGTATTTTCAAATCCGTGTGCCCGTCTTCATCCTCTTTTCTCATCACCCTGGATTGCAGCCTTTCGTACATTGATGGGAGCACCGGTAGCTGTATCATTTTTTGCTTGTATTTATTTGGTGGGCAGCGCTTATCCTTTTTCGCATGGGAAAGAATAGGGACCACATATAAACCATCAAGCATAGCTCACAGGCCATAGTATCTGCTTCAATTAAACCAGCATGGGGCTGTAATAGGTGTGAGTGAAACCAATATGTCGTGGGAGGGAATTGAAAATTAAAAAAATCTGGCCCTGAATGATACCCCATACACACAAAGGAATGAAGGGGGTAACCCGGATCATAACCGCAAAGTCGGTTAGACTATGGAGGGAGGGTGGAGGGAGAGGATCCCTAATATCTAAACCTCCACTGAAACCTATGTCCGATTCCCAGTGAAGGGGCAGAGCAAGATCTGCCCAAAAGGTGAGGTAACCGCTAATTTCCAACAGTAGGTTATCAATACCCCCATGTGCTGTGTTGAACAATATGGACCAATAAGTAAGTAAATAAAGCTAACCGCAGTTTCAAGTGAAAGATCATGCTCAGTATAAGCACAGTGCAGCTGCGTAAATAAGCTTGGTAGCAGTTCTAGTAAGTAATCATAAATAAACATAGTCTTGCTCGCAACAATGACTGATATCAAAATACACAGTTTAAATAAGGGTCACTGTTCAGTCAGTATAAGCGCGTTAAGCTGCTGTGACTGTTAGCTGTAGCAGTGTTCACTCAGTGTACAGTATAATCATTGCACAATATGTAGCGCTCAAATAGGAGATGGTAACAAGGAAGTAGTAATACAACCTGAAGTGTGCCAGAATGCATGTAAATACCTAGGGAAAGATGTTCACAACAGGACAGCTCAATACTGTTATAGGGAGGTAATCCCAAAACACCATGGTCCATCTCACCCTACGTGTTGTAAAGTCAGCCCCCTCCGCTCCCCCTCCAACCCCCCCCACGCAGATAGGGCCATTGAGGGGTCTGTGGTGCATACTGCTGGTAATAAGATATATGCTTAACAGTGCAGCGCCTCCATCTCCGTAGGCTCCAAGAAATGGAAGATGATCTCCCACGGGTAGACTTGTAACTCTCCCCAGTTAGATCAAACACAGGTCAAGAAGGTATATTGCAAACAGGAACGGTTTATTACTACAGGTCTTTGCAGTAATACAGCTACTCGACAGTCGTCTGCCGATACAGTAATTGGCTCACAGCTATCGTTGGAGATTGGCCCTGGCCATCCTGCAGGCCCAAGGGCACCCACAGCCATCTGCTCTCCCCCACCTCCCTAGCAGAGGGAGAGCATAATCCCACCACCTCCTCCCCACAGGAAGAGCACAGTTGTAGGCCCAAATCTCAGAGCTCCCAGTCATGTGACCTTCTTCCTCAAGGGGAAGGAACAACTCCAAATTTAGGGCAATCCTGCCCTTAAGTACAGTCAGAGGCGGGCACCCCTTGTCCCAGCTTACCACAGGATTGCCAACTCTCCGCTCTTCACTCATGTGCAGTACCAGGTGAAGGCGAAAACCCCACACCAACTACTGGCAGCCTGTGAATCCAGCGTTAATGCCAGCCCATTGGGTAGAATGTAGCAAGATACCCCGTCATTTTTACATACCCATACACACAGGGGGGGAAGCAAATGGAACCTAAACTCATGGTGGGTATTTCGGCGCACAGTCAACAACCTACTCCTATTTTCCAGACATTTTGATATTTTTCTTAGGTGTACAGATTAGCCATAGAGATTAGGGTTCCCATTTGCTCCCTCCCCATGTGTGTAGGGTGTAATGTATAAACAAACAACCACCGAGAAAGAAAAACACGAAAACACTGCCAGAGAAACCCACCACACCAACGACGCAACCGAGACAGTGACAACGCCACATATTTCCCCCGCTGTGTAGGGTGAGATTAAATGGGTTTGGGAGTACAATTCCGATATAACTTGGCTGTTCAGTGCTCTTGTATACATCTTTCCTGGCTATTTACATACATTTCCTGCAATGCAGCTGATACTACATTCTTGTTACCAAAATCAAATCAAATAAGTTAACTGTTATTGGATGACGGAAGGGGAACATTTCATAGTGCAAGCGGATAATAGGGGGGGGGTACAGTGATTTACATCAGTACATGAATAATACCATCTGCTATAGAGCAACTCATTGTGTAATGATATACACCTCTGAGGCGCGCTCATGGGGGTGGTGTCACTACGTGCGCACGCTTGCCGTTCCGGAGGACTCTTACCTGAGTTCTTATTGTAGTTCCTCAAGCCCCGCTGCCCCTTGTGGTGCTGTAGCATGTTGACGCTGCTACATTTTGCCAGACAATACAATTTGTGTTTTCGGGCTGCAGTCGTGTGACGTCAGAGTCACGGAGGCTGGTTCAGCCAATGAGGGTGAACCAGCTTTGTGATGCGTCCGTGACACGTTCACCACACTGCCGCCACGCGCCCCCGATCGCCTCCCCAATTTCATGCAGAACTTTACATATCACTGGGGCTGCAGGAGTGCGCGCAGGGGCATGCACAATAACGTGTGCCACGCCGCCACCATGAGCGCGCCTATTACTGAACACTTGCTTCCAGCTATAGTCACAAGCAGCTGTACAGTGCTTTATACTAAACAGGGACCATTTATTTAAGCTGGTGTAGCTGTATCTATTTATTCAGGCTATTGTTGGAGCAAGACTATATTTATTATTGATTACTTATGAAACTGCTACCAGCTGTATTTACAGCAGCTGCACAGTCCTTTATACTGAGCAGTGACCATCATGTGAAACTGCGGTAGGTAGCTTTATTTACTTATTTATATGGTCAGTATATTGTTGCAACACAAGCACATGGGGTGTATTGATCACCAATACTGTTGGATATTAGCGGTTACCTCACCCTTTTGTGGCAGATGTTGCTCTGTCCCCTGCACTGGGAATCGGACATAGGGTCACAGTGGGAGGTTTAGATTTATTATGGATCACTACTCCCTCCCTCCCTCCCCCCCCATCCCAATGCTAACCGACTTTGCTGGTTATGATCCAGTTCACACCCCTCGTTCCTTGTGTGTATGGGGTATGCATTCAGGGCCAGTTTTTAGTTTTCCAATTCCGTTTCCACCGGAGATACTGTATGCATATTTGTTTCACCTCACACTATTACAGCCACCATGTGGTTTAATCGAGTCAGATATCCATGGCTGTGGACTATGTTGATGTTTTGTGTTAATGTGGTCCTTATTCTTTAAACCCCATTATTGATAAATGGTTTTTTAATATATTCACACACATTACATACATTATTTTGCCTCACCCACTTGTGGGCTGTGCTCAGAGTTTTACAGGTCTAGCCATGTTCCCAGTTACGGGACTATTTCCCACATTGTATAATGAGCGAGCAACGAGTGCACGCTTTTGGGATCCCTCCTGTTGTCCCCCTACCTCAATGGGGTTGCTCTTGACACAAGTTAGTGTGTTATACATACCCTTGCGTCCTCCCTGGTGCACCTGCTCGTTGGGTGGCTAATGCTTGCCAATGGGCTCTGTGACCTGTTGAGGGGATAGATTACCACAGTGGCAATAAATGGATGAAATGGCAACAATTTTGTGTTTATAGTATATGATTCTAATAGTAATGCATTTTTATTGTATTACACTGAATTGCCCATTCCTGTGTGGTGTTGGTGTTAGAGGGGTGGATGAAGGGGGTAGCTGTCCTGGGAAGGGTGATTAGCCTTATCATGGGGGTAACCCCTTGATTACTTTAGTGGTGTAATCGGCAAATGTAGAGAGGCGTTAATTCCTTCCATGGAGTCCTAATCACTCTCCCTGGGGCAAACAATAACCTTCACCCACCCCTCTACCACCAAAAACTGGGAAGTGGCAGTTAACCCCTTCATCACCTATGCGGTTAGCGCAGACAATGGTAATGAAGCTCTGTTTTGTTTTTTAATGTATTAACATATTACCAAGCAGGGGGTGTCTGGTGTTTACCCCATTCATTCAGGTCTGGGTACCTAGTCTTCTAAGTTACAGGCCCATTATGGGCGCCAGGTATCCTTTCCTCAGGGTTTTAAATGTCTCACACACGTGACGTGAGAGAATTAAACTTACCGGCTCCCCCTAGGAGGCCTGTACCTCGGGAATCAAGGGGTCTCCGAGCATTAAATTAATGGGGGTAGGTCCAGACAGCCCTGCTTTAGTAATAGTTAATAAAATAAAATAAAAGCATGGTGATTGTGATGGTAGGGGGTTAGACGGCCTTCATAATAGAGGGTGAAGCCCAATGGCTGCCCCTAAAAACTGTGTGAAGAGCTGGTGTCAGGTCTTGAGTGTAGCAACGGCACCTCCTGTTAGTTTTCTTGTATCTCAGTTTCCCATTTTTATACTGCCCCCTGCAGGATTATAAAATAGGGGATTCCGATTTTCCGGTGGTGACTCACCACACATGCAAGCCTAATCCGGAGCTCCCTATTCTCCCCTCCATTAAAAGGTGCCAGAACGTAGCACGCGAAAACCACTCGAATCGCTAATAAAATGAGAGGGCAGCAAGAGCGATAGGTTCTAAGGATGGCTAGCAACAAAAAAATGGGACCGATGCAGAGCGTCTCTCCGCTTATTTCACCCCGACGAAAGCGCACGGGAGATCCGGAGGAGCTGAGCCAAGATGGCGCGACTCCAACGTGGCAAGCGCTCCCGCCGGAGCAGCACCGCCCGGACTCCCCAATTAACTGCCAGCCAACTTATACTAAGGACTTCTTGGAGGACTATATGTCCCAAATGTTCTCCAGCTTAGGAAAGATGTCAGTCAAGACTTTAATTGGGCGCATAATAAAATAAAAAAGGGACATAACTGAAATATCCCAAAGAAACGGAATAATCACTGGAGAGGCAGGGGTGGAGGAAGTGGAAGCGGTACAGTCCCTCGGCCGAGGAGAGATCAACACGCCTCATCCATGAGATTAACCGACTAACTAAAAGATGGGTTAGAGGATACAGGAAAACCGGGACCGGCGTCAGAACTTAAGGTTCCGGAAATATTCCTGAATCAGTTCCCACAGTAAACCCTCACATCCTACTTGCAGGAGCTTCTTCCAGCACCTGGTCCAAGATTTTTTAAAAAGGAAGTATGGAGCTAGACCGAGCTCATTAGAGCCCTGGGTCCAAGACGAGAGGACCCAAAGAGACGCAGAGGACGCATCGCTTCGCTTCCATTCATACACCACCAAGGAGAAAAATAACCAAATAATAGCATTGTTAGATTGGGATGAATCCAAATCCCGTCCAAGGCGGACGAGCATCCAAATATTTAACGACCTTCTCCAAAATAACCATCCTCCTGGCCGTACCAAGAACTGATCCGCTGACCAGTTCTATCTGCAAATCCACAATGTGCGCTATAGATGGGGCTTCCCGTTATTCCCTTAAACTTAGCGTTCTCTGCTTAAGGGCAGTCCATAAGGCTGATCACATTGAAGATTAAACCAAGCGCTTCCTGAGGAATACTGCCGACCTCAAGCCATCCAGAGACGAGGGGCACGTGACGAGGATGAAGAAGATACCACCGACCCTCGACATCAGCGTGGTTGTGTTCCAGAATCTTAGTTGAACGTCTAGCCCGCGCAAAGTCGTCTAAGACGCCGTCGGGACCATAAAAGAGAAAAGAACAACAGAAAAAGAATCAGCCGTGGCCGCCACCACAGCCCACTGAGATACACCCGCAAAAGGACTGAACAGCAATACCCTCCTCTTACCTGTTTCCCCTCATGCCTCTCCCAAAATCTCTTACAGCACTGAAGAGAAAAGATACACCTTCTGCTGGCCCCCACACCCCCCCAAGAGAAGTAACGTCAAAAAAAAAAAGTACAGAGAGAGCCGTGTATGGAAGTATACATAAGATCTTAGAGTTCTACTATCTCTCCCAATCCTCCTTATCTCCTTTCCCTACCCCTAACACACCTACCCTCACCCCATCAAACCCCCAAATTACCCTAATACTCCCCCCACCCTCCCCACTAGAGCCACTATCCCAATAAGTAAATCCTCACCCTAGAGTTAACCATAGCTTACCCTGGCCCCCCATTCCACATTCTCTTCCCCCCCATCTACGAGTCAAAAAAGATAGCAACCCCATCCCTCCCCCTCCCCCCCCCTCTGCTCTCACCCTAACCTACCTGAGAAGGAGACTCGAGGATATGGAGCAGCTAGAGGTGGCAGGTCATGAGCTCAATTCGGGGGAGACCCCAGCGGCAGAATGGTAAAGTAAAACAAAAAATAAAATAAATGAAAACCTGGGCTCAACGGTGCGTCCAATACCATAAGGGGGCGCAGCTATATTAAGCCTGCGATAGCTTGCCGCGGGCCATGCCAAAGATCGGTCAGATAAGCGAACGAAAAACTCCCCATGAAACAGAGAGGAAAAAAGCCCCCTGTGGCGAAACACGATAAAAGAGAGCCCACCCCTGTGGAGTAGAAAGCTGTACCATATACACTATATCAACACAAAAAATTCAGCCCGAGATACTAAAATCCCTCCCCCGCATCCCATCTTACAACGTCCCCCTCCCCCTCCCCCCCCCCTCCCACCCCCCTCCGTTACCCCCACTTCCTCCCCCCCCCTTATATCCGTTATCTCTGAGCAATAAACACCCTAAGCCAAACCCGGACTATGTCCACAACAGAGCCCTAAAGAAGGGAAATCAAGAGCAATTCTCTCTCCTATGCCAAAAGGATAGCCTAGACGATGTAAAGCCCATAATACTCTAGAAATAGGAAACTACTCTCCCAACAACTTTGTTAATAGTGGGTCCCTTCCCCCCACAGTAAGGAGGGTCTAGGGTCGTAACCACCAGGTCCAACACAGGTCCCATGTTCCCGGAAGTTCCACTTCAGGTGTCCCATCTCCATCCCACTACCTTTTTCACGCAAGGTCAAGCTTGTTTCTTAGGCCTCCCTCAAGGCCCACCCAGTATTTTACATTCCCTTTATGTGTTTTCCCTCCCCTCCTTATCTTTCACAAGCGCAGGCCCCCCCTCCACGACCACCTTCACTACTAACCTAGTGCCAGGCCCTGGGCGCAGGCCCCGCAGGTTTTCCGAGCTCCTGACATGGAGAATAGGAGCCCACAGGGCCTAGTGCCCTGAAAACACCATAAAAAAAGTAATGGCCTCCATCAAAACTAATTTCAATTAACTTTAAAGGCCTCATCTCAGCAAAAAAAGAGGAAACTAGTCCTTACAGATCTTAAAAGTATCTAAGGCGATTAGTCAATGCAAGAAAAAAAAGGTGCGTACGCTCTTTGAAACCCACTTAACACTCCAGTACGCCCCCTACACATTTAAACGGTATTCCCCCAGGCATATACGCCCCTCCCTCCCACAAAAAAAAAAGGAGTAGCTATCCTCATCGGGACTGGAGTCCCCATTGTTCGGACAAATCACACCCGACGCCCGAGGGTGCGTCGCTGACACTCCAGGGTACTTAGCAGGAGTCCCCGATCACAATTGTGTAATGGTATGCCCACCGACTTAGATCAAATTCTTTTTCGTAAACCAATCTACTAGAATCCCTGGACCAAACAATCCTATCCCCTCTGATCATTGGAGGAGATTTAATAGGTAGCTCTATATAAAGATCAATCCTGGCCCGGCCAAATATAGCCCAGACCACCTCCCTCCCCGAGCCAGACGCCCAGGCCCAAAAAAAAGCTAAGAAAGTTCCCGCGATATCATGGAGAACTATTCATCTTTGATGATCGCATATATGGAGGGCGCAGACACCAGGTCCAGGGACTATACTTTTTTTCTCACACCCCTCTTCAGTCACTATTCGAGGATCGATAGTTTGCTGGGCATCCAGTTAACATCGTCCAGGCTTCCTCCCAGTCCAACATCGCGACCCAATCACCTGGTCCGATCATGCACCGGATTGACCTCTTCCTAACCCTACCTTTGTCAAAAACTACCAATATAAATGGAAGCTTAAATGACTTCCTTGCTTATCTCTGCCCCGACACTCGAGGACATCAATAGCGCCAAAACTGACTAGCATGTCTTTTAAGTTATAATAAGGCTCCGGCCTCAACCCCAGCCATGCTCTGGGAGGTCGATAAGCCACTATCAGAGGAGAACTTAATCTCCATGGCGTCATACAAAAAAAAAGCAAAAACTTACACTTCCAAAAGAGCTCACAAAAAGATCTCCTCCAGCAGAATCCACATTTAAAGCTTGGCGTTATTAAAAGCCGCTAAAGCAAACTAACCCTAGCCATCGAATGCCTTAAACGCACCACGCTGGAGGCAAAGTCGCAAAAGAAAGCCCTTCGATGGTCACAAACAAAAATCCTTTTGACAAGGGCAACAAAGCCGGGGACAGCTCTGGCCTCGAAGGCACGAGGCGCCAGAGCAAAAGCCCCAGATAGCTCAAAATTCGGACAGCAACAAGGACGGTCATCATCATCTAGAGAAGTGAGATATACACAGAGTGTTTGCGCGAAATGTTACTCAGACCTGTATAATCTGTCAACCACCCAGACCAGCACCAGTTAATATTAAAAACATAACCCAATATCCTAGGCACTTGCCAGCTCCCCACCCTTCCGTTGAAGAACAGAGAGCTTGAATAAAACCTATACCCAAGAGGAACTTTCCCTATGCTATAAAATCCTTAGAAACAGCAAAATACACCGGGCCCCAGACGGCTTTTCCCTAATATGTATTATAATATGTTTTATACAACCGTATCCCCCTACCATTCTCGAAATGTATAAACTCTTTCCTTACAAGGAGAGCAGATACCCTTACCTTTACACAGGCCAACAACGAGCGATCATTCCAAAGAGTGCAGAGATCCACATACCTTTGGTTGAAATTATAGGCCTACTCCTGACTAAATTAACCGCTCTCAAAAATCTACAGCAAGATCCTGGCAAAACAGGCTAATTAACCCAATTCCTCCCTAGAACTGATACATGGTGATCACAGAGTAGGTTTGTGTCGGGAAGACTAGGCCTTCCACAACCCCGCAAATATGTGGATATAATCGACCATGTGCATCTCGTCTGGGACCAAGGGCAATGTATTCTGAGCCTGCACGCCGTGAAAAGAGCGTTTGACAGAGGATCAGTGTACCTTCCTAGACCAGACCATGCTGAGGTTTGGATTCTAGGCGGCCCTTTCCTAGAAGGGTGAGAGCCCTTTATCACAACCCAACAGCATATGTCAAACTGGCAGTGGTTTCTCGATAACCCCTATAAAGTATTAGGAAACTGGACCAGTACAAGGCTGCCCACTCTCTCACCCTACTATTTGCCGCTAACTTAGAGAGCCCTAGCAGTACGATCCAGAGAAGAACCCAATATAAAAGTATTCAAATGGGAGACGATGTAAACACAAAATTTCACTGTTGCAGATGAATGTAATTTTGACTCTCGCTGCCCCGGCCCCACACGTCCTTCTCCCACCTCCAACGGCACCTGACAACAATTTCGGCCAAATATCTGACTGCAAAGTAAATAGTGACAAATCTAGATCCTCTGAAATTTAATCTCCCCCCACCAGGACTGGGAATACTCATTCAAGCCAACATAAATAACCGGTGGAGTTTTTTCATAATTTAATACCTAGGTATCAAAATCTCTAATCCTATAATATCTATATCAAATAAACTAGTCCCCCCTTATTAACTCAGTAAAAAAGACCTAAGAAATATGGGAAAAAACAACAACCAATCTCATGTTTGGGGAGAATGACGGCAAGTATAAAACTGAACGTTCTCCCAAGACATGTTGTATAATTTCCAACAACCCTCCCAATCCCGGTCCCACAAAAATCGCTTAAAACATGCAGTCCTCTAATCCTCCAATTCATTTGGAATGATAAAAAGCCCATAGTCCCTCGATCAGTATGCTCTTGTGTAGAAGAGAGGGGGTTTGGGGGGGTCCCACCGACCTAGCAAAAATATATTATCATGCAGCACACAGCTGAAAGCAGCAGCTGTAGTGTTGAATTGCGTCCCACGGCCTTGCTTTCATGGCTAGAGATGAGTCTCCTTACACGCCCGCCCCCTCTCCCTTCAGGTGGCAATGTGTGTCCAACTGCAGCAGCTGGTGACCAAACACCAAGGTGCCACTGGGAGCCCAATGAGTGCACGTGGAGAAGTAGGCCGGCCTTTAAATGCCAGAAGGGAAGTATGGTCTTGGTTAGCATCCCACTCAACAGTCACCCCCATCTTGTGAACCCCAAATTCCCACTGGTGTTCCCCAAGTCAATTTGACCAAGTTCAGAGTCACAATATTAGGATGGTGGACCGATTCTGCGCATACAAGATGAGCTCGGTACTTTTCAGCGATTAGGGACAAACTTCGAGATCCAGGGCTTCCACTGTTTAAATACTTGCAAGTTACTCATCATGCGTTTATCCCTTCCCCAAACCTCTAATTCCCCCAAAAAATAACAGATTTCCGACATTCTGTGTGCCCAAAAAACTTACCAAAAAGGCCTGATCTCGCAATTACAAAGGATTTAGAGTCACCTTCCACACCACCTACCCTCGATAACTTCAATAGGATGGTCTGAGGAATAGGCCTTTCCAACTCAAAAGACCCGGAGACCGGAAACTGGGATGGAGATCTGGGAAGCAGGCCCCAAAAACGTCAATTTGCTACAACAATAAAAGAAACATATATAATCCTCTTTCAGTGGTACCTGACTCCCCTAGGTGAGCCAGATTCTACCCGGCAGTTGACCTGTGCTGGCTGGAGTGGTCACATGGGGCATGGCCCACATTTTGTGGTCATGTCCGGAGTACAGAATTCTGGACTCACTGATCCAGAGGCTCATACACGAAGTCACGGAACTAATCCCTTACCCTTGGACTCCACTGAACCTGGTGCTGAACAAAGCCAATCGAAGATCTCCCCTCACCAATGTCCAGACTAGAACGGCCATATTGACGGCGGCTGGTGCTCCATAAGCAGCCGCTTTGGAACGCAGACTAAAGCCTCCCCTCTAGAACGACTTGTCACTAGGATAATTAATGAAGTTAGACCATGGAGAAAACGACCAGCCCTGCGCCAAACAAAATAACCAGTTCCTGAATACCTGGTACCCCCCTGGCTAGTCAAAGTAGACTCAAACCACCGACCGGTCGTCTGAGGCGGAGCGTTGCCACTCCCCCCCCCCTTTTCCCCCTCGGACTCAGGGGAGGATGAGGATGCTACAAGATCCCCTGACGACTCCCCCTCCCTCTGCCCCCGGGGACCCCCCCCCCACCATAATACCCCTATATGTCTTCTTCTTCGCTCTCCCCCCCCCATCTCTCACTCCCCTCGTATATCCCCCCACAACAAGAAAGAGGAAATGTTATCTGGGTCACTCCAGATTTAAAAAGCATCACTGTTCATGGGATGCATGACACCTTGTATGTACTGCATTATCTGATTGTGCCCCAATAAAAAAATTGTTAGCAAAAAAAGATAGGATTCCATGGAGTCCCCATGGAATAGCTACAGGAGGGCCATTTAAAGGTCGAGGTTACAGGGTAGATATTGGGGAAGACTAGAGTAAAATCTACTAAAGTGTTGGTTGACGCAGAGATCCGTAGTACTGTATGTTACCCACAAATCGTTTGTAGGATTGCAGTTACGCATCTGTGATGAAGATGGGTGGGTTGGAAGTAAAAAGTAAAGAATAACACAAGGAACTGGGTTTTTCTTTAATGCTATTTAACTGGAGCAAAGTTCAGCAGTCAACAGCGCCTATCAAGGGTGAAAAAAGACACTACAATATAAAGAACATATTTTTTCCATGTCAAGAAGGCACACGGAATGATATATTGTTCATTCGAGTCCCCCTCGGATGTACGTATGTGTGTTGAGTTATAAAAATCCATATGTTCCGCTTTGGAGCAAGAAAGTGTTATTTTCTAACTCTGAAATGGCTTTTGACAATGCTCTATGCCCATCAATTTAAGCGAGGAAAAGGAGGCTAAATCTCGTCATGTTTATAATGAGTGCAGTTTCTTCGGTGGAATGTCTATGATTTGTGCTCGTTGTGCTTGTTTTTTTTCCATATAACAAGTCGGCAGGGGCATTTAATTCATATAAATTACATTAGATGGGAAGTGCGTCTATCCTGCTTTTAATTTTATATGTCTTTTGCCACTCCATGGTGAAAAAAAATATTCACCATGTGTGTAGCTATTGTCAGACACTGCATTTAAAATACTAAGCACCCCCATTTGTGGTTGCTTTTAAAACGTGTGATTTGCAACATAATGTTCTTGTAGCAATCGCCATATTAAACATGTCCTTTACTTTTACTTACAGTTGTGAGCTGGGGATTTCTAGTTACGGAAAAAAAGGACACCTATATGACTCCAGACACTATTGGTGCATACCACGGGTGGCAATGGGTTGGCTGGTGGGAAGATGCTCTGGTAGGCGCGTTTCCCATTGGCCGATTCATTTACCCCGTATGCCTGGCTTATTCAACAGTTGTGAACACACGCCTCCTCCTTCTGAGCTACAAAGGCAGACAGAAGACGCCCCTATTTCGGACTTGGCTGTGGGTGAAATTTCCCATGTCTCTGATTGGTCGCCACTCCTAACTTACAGCCTGTTAGAGATAGATGAGTGGAAGGATTGTTGAAGGGAGATTGGCTCGATTCAGAGAACCAGACCTTCTGTTGCTTGAGGCTGGTGAGTCCGCAGGCGGGCTTTTCAAAGTGCTCTTTTGTCGAATAGTCTGAGCACCGGTTTTCTTTTCTTAAGTCTAGAAACCTGCCCTGCTGAGACATATACATACGCTAATCAAGTTCTCAAAAAAGGGAAAAGTAGCGGTCCGCAGTTGGGTATCTGCCCGAAAAAGAGTACAAAGAAGCCTGGTAGGAATTTCGATCAGGTGCTATAATGACCTTCCAGAGTCCAGGCGCACCGCACTTATTTGAGGCTAGTTTTTGCCCCAGACCCCCAGTAAGTGTTGTAGTTTTTACCACTGTATTTTTCTATTTAATTGTGTGTAGTGGGTTTCATCCACCAATACATACAACTATTTTTCACTACCTGTGTTTTGCCTAGTGAATGATCCCCCGTTACCAAGACATGAGGGGCTCTGCACCATAGCTGTGATTAGTCGTTGTAGAGCGGCAACAGTGCTCTTTAGAAAGTGAAGTTCCACCGAGCGCGATCACAGAGCAGCGCTAACATGCACTTTGCGCTCTAAACCTGACTTTTCAAGAAAGGAATTTTTTCAAAGTCCAACTTTGTTCGTACGATCAGGCTGTTTGTGCTGGAATTTGCCATCTGCGGGATTCACTAAGCCTACGCAAACTTATGTACTGAAAGGGGCGCTTGAACAAAGCTCACAAGCTAAAGGCAACCCCTACTCTCCAGCCTCTCCCTCCCATACTCCCCTCACCAGCTTCTCCCCCATATGCTCCTCTCCTCATCTGCATTTCTCCCACATGCTCCCCTCCTCACCAGCTTCTCCCCCATATGCTCCCATCTTCATAAGCTTCGCCCAAACCTTTTCCCCATCTCTCCAGCTTCTCCCTCACATGCTCCCCTACTCTTCAGCTTCTCCCTCACATGCTCCCATTCTCACCAGCTTCTCCCTCACATGCGCCCCTACTCTCCAGCCTCTCCCTCCCATACTCCCCTCACCAGCTTCTCCCCCCCATATGCCTCCTCTCTTCACCTGCTTTTTTCCCCTACATCTCCCCCCTCCTCCCCAGCTTCCCCTCCCATATGCTGCCATCCTCATCAGCTTTTTCCAAAATATTTCCCCCCTGCATTTCTCCCACATGCTCCCCTCCTCACCAGCTTCTCTCTACCATAATGCTCCCATCCTCATAGCTTTCGCCCAAACCTTTTTCCCCATATCTCCCCATTCTTCTCCCTCACATGCTCCTCCCCTACTCTTCAGCCTTCTCCCTCACATGCTCCCATTCTCAACCAGCTTCTCTCCACATACTTCCATCCTCACTAGATTCTCCCCCCACGTTTCCCCTCCCTCACCAACTTCTCCCCAAATGCTCCCCTCTTCATCAGATACCCCCCACATGCTCCTACTCTTCAGCTTCTCCCTCACATGCTCCCATTCTCACCAGCTTCTCCCTCACATGCGCCCCTACTCTCCAGCCTCTCCCGTGGAGGATGGAGCATGTTGTGGAGAGGCGGTGAGGGGAGTATGGGGGGAGAAGCTGCGAGTAGGGGCGCATGTGAGGGAGAAGCTGGTGAGGATGGGAGCATGTGGAGGTGAGAGGCGCTGGTGAGGGGAGTATGGGGAGGAGAGGGCAGGAGAGAGTAGGGGTCGCGTGAGGGAGAACTGATGAGGATGGGAGCATGTGGGGGAGAATCTGGTAAAGAAGGGAGCATGTGAGGAAGACAGCTGGCAGAGGATGGAGAGCATATGGGGGAGGACGTTGATGAGCTGAGCACTGAAGGAGAATCTGGAGAAGAGGCGTTACATGGGGCAGAAGCTGGTGAGGATGGGAGGCATGTGTGGGAGAAGTTGGAGATATGGGGCAACATTAGGCGCGAAGAACAGAAAATTGGTGAGGAGGGGGGCATTTGGGGAGAAGCTGGAAATGGGAGCATGTGGGGAGAAGCTGGAAAAGGAGTTGAGAATGTCGGATAGATTTGGGGAGGAGAGGAGCATGTGGGGGATATTATGGTGAGAACGGGAGCAATGTGGGGGGTATCTGATGAAGAGGGGAGCATTTGGGGAAAGTTGGTGAGGAGGGGAAACTGGGGGAGAATCTAGTGAGGATGGAAGTATGTGGAGAGAAGCTGGTTGAGAATGGGAGCATGTGAGGGAAAGCGAAGAGTAGGGGAGCATGTGAGGGAGAAGCTGGAGATATGGGGAAAAGGTTTGGGCGAAGCTTATGAGGATGGGAGCATATGGTAGAGAAGCTGGTGAGGAGGGGAGCATGTGGGAGAAATGCAGGGGGGAAATATTTTGGAAAAGCTGATGAGGATGGCAGCATATGGGAGAGAAGCTGGGGAGGAGGGGAGCATGTAGGGGAAAAGCAGGTGAAGAGAGGAGCATATGGGGGAGAAGACTGGTGAGGGGAGTATGGGGAGGGAGAGGCTGGAGAGTAGGGCGCAGTGAGGGAAGCACTGGTGAGAATGGGAGCTTGTGAGGGAGAAGCTGAAGAGTAGGGGAGCATGTGAGGGAGAAGCTGGAGAGATGGGGAAAAGGTTTGGGCGAAGCTTATGAAGATGGGAGCATATGGGGGAGAAGCTGGTGAGGAGGGGGAGCATGTGGGAGAAATGCAGATGAGGAGAGGAGCATAGGGGAGAGAGCTGGTGAGGGGATATGGGGGAGGAGGCTGGAGAGTAGGGGTGCATGTGAGGGAGAAGCTGGAGATATGGGCAACATGTGACAGAAGAAATTGGTGAGGCGGGTGCATTTGGCGAGAAGCGTGAATTGGGAGCATGTGGGGGAGAACTGGAGGGGAGTGCGAGAATGTCGGGGAGAAGTTGGAGAGAAGTGGAAATGGGAGTGTCACGGGAGACCAAGCTTTTAAACACATAATACCGGATCCTTTAATTGACAACGCGTGAAATAAAGAAATTGCTTTTATTCACATAAAGAACACAACACAGCTTGAATTACAAAATTAACACAATAACACTTACTGAAAACACAAATAAATAGTCCTTGAACGAAAGTTCTTAAAATGCAGGTCCCAGGTATTAATTCCCAGTGTGGTTGAAACACAAACGGAAGTCCTTTGGCTAGGGTGTAACTGGCCAGCCCTGTAAACTCCAGATGAAATAATTTGTTCTGTCCTTGCACTGCAACACTGTAGCTCAGATGAATATTCTTTTAATGATGGAACTCTTAGATGGGAACTGATGAATCTAACTCTGTGGACTGACTGCATGTGCAACAAAATGTCATCTTCTCCCCACTTGACCTCATTAACAAACATCTGCCAGGCCAAAATGTTCACCTCTTTGAAGCTCTGACTGTTTGTATACACATCCTGGAGTAGATCTCCCCAGGGTCCCTTAGTGCATTCGCTTATGTTACCGCCCCCCTTAGTATGGTGGGTCATAACCTAGCAGGGTGAATCTTTTAATGTATCTGTCCCCTGCCTGTCATGTAAATCCCCCCACCCTCACATAACTGTAACCTTCACAGGCCATGCCCGTTTATTGCATTTACCCACATGGTACATTAATAAAATCATAACAGCTACATGTCTCCTCTCCTAATCGTTGGTATACAAACAATTAGAACATTAGGAATTCCTAACGAAGTTATACCGTTAATTGGATAAGCTTTTTGATCTGGGCTTTTAAATGGTATCTTCCCCATCCCAAGCGTACTTCTCCAATTAACCCCTTAAACCCCTTAAAGGCTAGCAGCCTTTCTAAAACTGCAATCAGCCCTAGACCGCAGAGCTGACAATTTAAACACACATGTGATGACTCGGGGGTTACTTTGCCGGGCAACCTCTTTAATTTATGGCATTGATAATGCGTCATCGGCACAGGGAGCATGTGGGAAGAAGCTGGAAGGAGTGGAGAATGTCAGAGAAGATTGGGAAGGAGAGGAACATTGTGGGGGAGTATCTTGTGATGAGCGGAGCATATGATGGGGAGAAGTTGGTGAAGAGGGGAGAAGTGGGTGAGGAGGGGAGCATGGTGTGTGAAGAACTAGTGAGGATGAAGTATGGGGAGAAGCTGGTGAGAATGGGAGCATGAGAAAGAAGCTGAAGAGTGGGGGCATGTGGGGGAGAAGAGGCTGGTAAGTGGGCAGCATGGGTGGGGGAAAAAGCTAATGACGTGCGGCATTTAGAGAGAGAGAAGCTGGTGAGGAGGTGAACATATTGGTGAGAAGCTGGAAAGGAGGGGAGGATCTTGGAAGTAGCTGGTAATGAGTGGGAGGGCAGCATAGAGGGCAGACATCTGAAGAGGGAGCAGCGGGGGGAGAAGGCTGGTAATTGTGAAGAATTTGGGAGAATTTGTGAGATGGGGAGCAGTGTGGGAAGAAGCTTTTTAGGAGGTGTGAGAAATGTGGGGCAGAAGGCGTAGTGAGGGAAGGTGGGCAGCACGTGTGGAGAAATCTGGAGAGATGGGGAAATGTAAGAGAGAAGTGAGAGAGGATTGGGAGCATTTGGTGGAGTTAGCTGGTGGCGAGGGGAGCATGTGGTGAGAAGCTGTTGAGGGGAGGTGCTTATGAGGGAGAACTTTCTGAGAGGACATGTAGGTGGAAAGCTGTGAGGAGGTGGTAGCATGTATGGACGAGAAGCTGTGTAGGAGAGAGGGGGAGCATGTGGGGGGAGAACGCAGGTTAGGAAGAGAAGTGATGTGTGGTAGAAGCTGATGAGGAGGGTCCATGAGGGGGAAAAAGCAGAGAGAGAGAGGGAGCAGTGTGGGAGAGACCTGGAGGAGCATGTGGGGGATAAGTTGCTTGTTGACCTACATTAAGTGTGGTTGCCCAGGAAGCTTTTCAAAGTGTTTGATGAATAGCACACTATACAAAATAATTTGCCCATGCCTGATCTATAACACTGGATAAGTAAAACACATTGCACTGTTTATGAATAACTGTAATTTTATCTTTCTAGTTATGGTAATAAGTATTGTACTTAAGGTATATATCCACTTTTATTTACATTTTAAAAGTCTTCTATTGTAATGAAGACAGAATCAGTATAAATTGCACCTACCTCATGCAAAGATTTGCTCTTTGTTGCAATCCTTTTTGTAGGAAGTTGAGGATTTGGGGATGGAGCTGGAAAGAGGGAGCTTGTGGAGCACAACAGAATGAAAGGAGGGGGCACGTTGAGGAGAATCAGAAGAGGGAAGCATGGGGAGAGAAGAGCTGGTGATGAGTGGAGAATGTGAAGAGGAGCTGTGTGAGGTCGAAGAATGTGGGGGGGAGTTTGCGAGGAGGGAAGCGTGTGTGGAAGTAAGTATGGTTAGGACGGCAGAACGTGGGGTACGAAGGTAGTGAGGATGGGAGCACGTGGAGAAGAATTTGGACAAGTAGGGAGTGGGGGAGTGGGTAGAGCTGAGTAGACCGGAAGCATTGTTTAGAGAATCTGGAGAGATGGGATAATGTGGGGGGAGAAGAGTTATTGAGCAGGGAGCATTTGATGGAGAGCTGGTGAGGAGGGGAGCATATGGGAGATATGCTGTTGAGGGGGGAGCATGTGGGGAAGAATCTGGTGAAGAGGGGAACATATGGGGATGAAGCTGCAGAGATGGAAGCATTGGGGTGGGAAGCTGTAGAGAGAGGCACTGTGGGGGAGAGGCTGTGGGAGAGGAGGAAGCTTGTGGTGGGGAGCTGGAGGAGAGAAGCAATGTGGGGAGAAGCAGGTTAGGAAGAAAGTTAGTAAAAGTTGAACAAAGTAAGGTGCGCAACTACAATATATCTATGATGTATAAGTGTGATGTAATAAATAGGTGACCTTAATTATAAATTGAAGTATAAGGACGTCTGCAGCTTTGACACCAGGAATGCTCTGGTCCCCCCTATAAGCACACAAAAAACAAAAAACAACAGCGCACAACGCTCATATTGCATTAATGATATCTTAGTAACCAAAATAGGAGGTAAGTATTGTGCGTACATTTAAAAATAAATACATGCATTTCAGGGTTATTGTTACCCAAACACCACGACGTCCGTGCTAAGTCTCGTGGCTCTCTCCTCTCAACTCCAACAGCCTCGGTATAGGTCCTGCATAATCTCCCACTCCAATCGCTGGTAATTCACCCCGCGCCTTGGGTAAGGCTAATACAAGTCTCCACGTTAGGATAACAGCAGTCCAGATTGATCTCCGTTTAGGTGCGCAATGCCCGTCCCTGCACAGGTCGGATTTGCAACGAGGCAACGGAGCACACGCTGTTTGGCGTCTTGGTCGAACACCTTCCGGTCTGTGACGTCATAAACCGCGAGAGTTCGTCGCAAGTCTACGATCACCGGACCGGTTCTCTGGTAGTGCGTGTGATGTAGAGGGTTCGACAAAGTTTTTAGTCCTACGTTTCGAGACCACATGGGTCCTCTTCATCGGAATAAGGACTAATCATCTATTGGCATTTAAATACCCCTCGCGCGGTCATTGACTGGGCCCCTCAATTAAGGGATTAAACCCAATCGCACAGCACGGGGAGGAGTCAAAACGCTCCATGGCAAACGAGAATGCATCCTAACATAACAAACTAAAATCAACTTTTATTTATAAACAAATTGACAGAAGACAAATTCATATACGATGACCTCTAAAATAAAGAAAAAGAATTAGTACCCACTTATATGAACAGCTGCATTGGAATATGGGTAGTAGTTTCACATATAACACCGTACCCATATTCCATTGCAGCTGTTCTATATTGTGTACTATTCTTTTTTTCTTTATTTAGAGTCATCGTATATGATTTTGTCTGTCAATTTGTTTTAAATAAGTGATTTTATTGTTGTTAGTTAGGATTCATTCTCAGTTCCATGGCGTTGGACTCCTCCCCGCTGTCTGTGGCGATTGGTTAATCCCTTAATTGAGGGGCCAGTCAATGACCGCGAGGGGTATTTAAATGCCAATAGATTTGATTGTCTTTATTCCCTGATGAAAGGGACCCATGTGGTCTCGAAACGGTAGGACTAAAGAATTTGCGGAACCCCTCTACATCACCCGCACTCCCAGAGACACCCGGTCCGGTGATACTGTAACTTGCGACGACTCTCGCGTTTTATGACGTTCACAGAACCCGAACGGTTAGCCAGACGCCCAAACGACGTGTGCTCCGTTGCCTCGTTTGCAAAATCAGACCGTGGCAGTGACGGCTTGCGCACCTAAACGGGATTCATCTGGATGCGTCACATAACGTGAGACTGGTATTAGCCTACCCAAGGCGACGGGGCTGATTACCAGCAGATTGGGGATGAGGAAAGATTATCCAGGACCTACCCGAGGCTTATAGTTTGGAACGGAATGAGAGAGCACGAGGGCTTATTACGGACGTCCCGTTGGTTGTTTTGGGCTAACCAATAACCCCTGAAAATGCTGTTTATTTTTTTTAAATGTACGAACAAGTACCTCAAACCTCCTTATTTGTTACTAAAGATATACTATGCAACTTATATGCAGGCGTGTGCCGCATGTGTTTTTTGTTTATTTTTTAGGAAGAGGATGCTGGGGGAAGATGTCTGAGAGAGAGGGGCGCATTGTTGGGGGAGAAGGGGAAGTGTTGAGGGAAGGGGACATGGGGAGAGAAGCCTGATACGGAGGGAAAGGCCATGTGGCGGAAAAAGGCAGAAGAGAGGGGAATATGTTTGGAGAAGTCAAGGTGAGGAGGGGTGCATGTGGGGTCGCAGCTGTGATAGAGGGGAAACATGTGGAGAGCGATTTATACATTATCCTAATTTAGTACGTTATTGCAGTGAAGGAATTAACTATGACTTGTTTGAGATAAACAGTTTTTGTCTGGGATAAAGTTTTTTGTTATGTTGTGCTCTATTCAAGGGGGCAGAACAATAGAGCGAATTATCATCATACGCCAGTGCTGGCCACTCAACCCTTGCCATGCTCCTCATATTGGTACATGTGTACCAAAAACTAGGGACCATGGCGCAAGCGGATGTGCGGGACTTCCGGGTTGATCTGATCTCCTTCAATGTTAGCATCTGAGAAGGGTCGTTACACTTTGATGAACAAAGGCAGAAATGCACGAAACGCGATCAGAGGTCCTCTCAAGATGATTTCTTTTTTTTTTCTGTTTAATTTGCATGTCTCAGCTTCTCCCTCACATGCTCCCATTCTCACCAGCTTCTCTCCACATACTTCCATCCTCACTAGATTCTCCCCCACATGTTCCCCTCCTCACCAACTTCTCCCCAAATGCTCCCCTCTTCATCAGATACCCCCCACATGCTCCCGTTCTCACCAGTAACTCCCCCACATGCTCCTCTCCTCCCCAAATTCTCCCCGACATTCTCAACTCCTTTCCAGCTTCTCCCCCACATGCTCCCATTTCCAGCTTCTCCCCAAATGCTCCCCTCCTCACCAATTTCTTCCGCCACATGTTGCCCATATCTCCAACTTCTCCCACACATTCTCCCATCCTCACCAGCTTCTCCCCATGTAACGCCTCTTCTCCAGATTCTCCTTACATGCTCAGCTCATCAACGTCTCCCCCATATGCTCTCCATCCTCTCCAGCTTCTTCCTCACATGCTCCCTTCTTTACCAGATTCTCCCCCACATGCTCCCATCCTCATCAGCTTCTCCCTCACATGCGACCCTACTCTCCTGCCTCTCCCTCCCATACTCCCCTCACCAGCCTCTCCCCCACATGCTCCCCCTCTCCTGCCTCCCTCCTCACCAGCTTCTCCCTCACTCTTCTCCGCCCTCACTCTCCAGCCCTCTCCCTCCCATACATCCCCCTCCCAACTTCTCCTCCCGATAATTCTCCTCCTCTTCACGCTCCGTTCTTTCTTCCCCCCTCCATTCTCCCCTCCTCCCTCTCTTCCTTCCTGTCTCTCCCTTATTCCTCTCCTCCTCGCCCCTACCCCTCTCCATACAGCCTTTTCCAAAACATTTCCCCCTTCTCCCCTCCAGCTACTTTACTCCCTCTACATTCTTCCCTTGCTCTGCCAGATCCCCCCACATACATGGCCACTCACACCAGGTTCCCAACCAACAGCTACGCCATTCTTCTCCCGAGCTTCTCCCTCTTCATTGTTCATTAGTCCCCCCTTCCTTTCCATTTCTTCCCCCACATAAATCTCCCATCCACACCATCTTCTCCCCAACATGCTCCCCCTCCTTAAAAACCATTTGGTATCGCTCCCACTCCCTTACTACAATCCACGTTCCCCCCATTTTCCTCACCTCACCATCCTTCTCCCCTCCATATTCTACCTTCGTCACCCCAGCTTTCTCCCCACACATTCTATACCAGTAACATCTAACCATTCTCACCATCTTCCAACCCCTTCAACCTACTCCCCTCTTCACAATTCTCCCCCCCGCCATTCCCCCCTCCTCTCCTCTTCTGCTGACCCCTCCTCATGTAGGTCTCCCTCCTCTCCCCTCTTCTGGGCGCCCCACCCCCCCCCCATCCCCCGTTGCCCCTACTCTCACCCACACACAACTGTAAACATGGGCAACAGTCTATTACACTTCCTATCTGGAATAATATTCGCATTGTGCCTATAAGAAATAAAACTTACCACGAATACAGGTAAAATTAAAGTTGTACTTTAATCATACTGCCAGGATCGGTAAGGCAATCATCTTCAGCTAACCAATCTCCCAGGAACAACTATCCCCACCCCCCCACCATGATACTGTACAAATGGGCAAAGCACTAGTACCAAATTGGCGAATAGTAACTTATTGCTGATTTTTTTTCAAAAAACATAAAATACACAATAAATTAACATTGACAAACAGTACAATACAGACACATTAGGCAATAAACCGACAAAGCACAGCCCAGCTGGCGAGTCACTACTAAGACTCACAATATTGATAGTGCAATACCACCTAGAGCCTACACTTCTTGTAGGTCCACCTCCACAAATAAGCAACCTATATGATCAATCAATGGCCTTGTTTACCTATCTGGATCTTTTTTGCTGGTATATCATCCTTGATATATGCAGACCATATACTTATGTTATGCATTTATTTATAAAAAGAATGTTTTAATACACATGAACTAAATACAGGTTGAGAGATACCTATCGTTCGTTCAGATCTGTCCGGGCCAACGAGTTATAGGAAAAAATACATGGTTACAAATAAAAGAACATGGGTCATAGGGCCGGAAGTTCCCAGACCATTTCAATGGACAGATTAGAGTTGGGACAACAGTTGGGTACTATGCGATAACGGGCTATATGAGTATTCAGATAGAAATAGAGCGCTTAACAATCACTTTAACTCAAACCAACATAAGCAATACTAGAACGGGCTCACACATCGGGGGGACGAAAGCGGGGGGGGGGGGGGGGAAGGGGTGGGGGGAAGGGGAGGGGGGGCTTCGTTCGGTTTGGTTTAGTTTTTGTTGTTGTGTAGTTTTTTTAAGTGTTTGGGGGTTAGGGTGTGTTTTTGTTTGAGCGGTTGTAAGTCAGCTGGTGAATGGGGGTGGGAGGTGGTGTTGTTGTAAGCGGGGTGGGGGGGTTGGGGTGGGGGGGGGGTGTTTGAAGGGTCGGGGGTTTGTCAATTGGTGTCGGGGGTGAGCCGATGGTTTTTGTGTGTGGGGGGGGGTGTGGGTGGGTCGAATGGGAGGCTGGGGGGAAGGCTGACGGTCGGGTTTGTAGGTGTGGTGGGCGGCTAATGCGGCCTTGGCTTGGGTGGCTTGCGCGAGGCTCTAGCTCCTTTGGGGCAACGCAGATGTACACTGGGGTGGGCTGGATTTTAATCGTGATGCATCGCTGAACAAAAAATATTTTCTTTGTGTCCCCTTGGCCTCATTAACATTCCATGGGTGGGGTTGCCGATTCCACAAATGAACAAGAACATGTTAACCCTTGTCACTTATTGTGACTGTCACTTCCATTAGAACAAAGAACGGGATACCACTCAGCCAAAGGTAGTGTGCAACGACTAGGTGCACCAAGGAGGAGCAAGGGTATGTAAAACAGATACCTGTGATAGAAGAGCCCCACCGAGGTAGGGGGACAGCAGGAGGATCCCAATAGCGTGCACTGTTACTCGCTCATAATAGTGTGGGAATGGAGTCCCATAACTGGGAACGGGGATAGACCTGTAAAACACTGAAACCGTGCCCGTAGTGGGGTGAGCAAAATAATGTCCCAAATTGAGGTAATGTAGTGGTGAATCTATTAAAACCATTTATTAATAATGGGGGAAAAGAATAGTTGTGTCATATCAAGGTTGATTTTGTCAGTGAGCATTGTGGGTATTGGTGGGTGTTATATAAGGGATCATTTGTGATTTATTATTTAAGCCATTTTTCTGCACTGATAAAGACCATTGCGGTCGAAACGTCGTGTGTTAGCCTTAATAATACTTTTGTTATTTTCAAATCCTGTGTCCCTGTCTTCCATCTTTCTTCTCACACCCTGGATTGCAGCCTTCGCCATTGATGGGAGCACCGGTAGCTGTATCATTTTTGCTTTGTTATTTATTTGGTGTGCAGCGTCTTATCCTTTTTCGCATGGGAAAGAATAGGGACACACATATAAACATCAAGCATAGCTCACAGGCCATAGATATCTGACTCAATTAAACCAGCATGGTGGCTGTAATAGGTGTGAGTGAAACCATATGTCGGTGGGAAGGGATTGAAAATTAAAAAATCTGGCCCTGAATGCATACCCCATCACACAAAGGAATGAAGGGGGTAACCCATCATTAACCAGCAAAGTCGGTTAGCATATGGAGGGAGGGTGGAGGGAGAGGATCCCTAATATCTAAACCTCCACGAACCTATGTCCGATTCCATTGAAGGGGCAGAGCAAGAATCTGCCCAAAAGGTGAGGTAACCGCTAATTTCCAACAGTAGGTTTAATCAATACACCCCATGTGCTTTGTGTTAACAACATACTGACCATATAAGTAAGTAAATAAAGCCTACCGCAGTTTCAAGTGAAAGATCACTGCTCAGTATAAAGCACAGTGCAGCTGCTGTAATACAGCTGGTAGCAGTTTCATAAGTAATCAGTAAATAAACAAGTCTTGCTCGCAACAATTGACTGATACAACTACAACACCAGTTTAAAATAACGGTCACTGTTCAGTTCAGTATAAGCGCTGTACAGCTGCTGTGACTGTAGCTGGTAGCAAGTGTTCACTCAGTTGTGACAGTATAATCATTGCACAATATGTAGCCTGCTCAAATAGGAGATGGTAACAAGGAAGTAGTATCAACCTGAAGTGGCCAGGAAATGCATGTAAATAGCCTAGGGAAAGATGTATCACAGAGCACGGAACAGCTCAAGTACTGTATATAGGGAATGGTAATCCCAAAACACCACTGGTCTCATCTCACCCTACTCTGTAGTATGTAACAGTCACGCCCCCTCCCCCTCCCTCCCCCCCCCATCGCAGATAGGGGCCATTAGAGGGTGTCTGTGGTGCATACTGCTGGTAAAAGATTATACTTAACAGGAGTCGCCCTCCATCTGCCGTAGGCTCAAAGAAATGAGATGATCTCCCCACGGTAGAACTGTAACTCTCCCCCCGTTAGATCACACCAGGTCAAAGGGTATATTGCAAACAGGAACGGTTTATTTACTACAGTCTTTGCAGTAATACACTGCTACTCGACAGTCGTCTGCCGTATACAGTATCTTGGCTCACAGCTATCGTTGGAGATTGGCCCTGGACCATCACTGCAGGCCAAGGGCACCCACAAGCCATCCTAGGCTCTTCCCCCGCAGCCCCCACTAGCAAGAGGGAGAGCATATTCCCACTCACTCTCTCCCCACAGGGAAGAGCACATGTGTAGCCCCAAATCCAGAGCTCCCAGTCATGTCCTTCCTTCCTCAAGGGGAAGGAACACCTCAAATTTGGCAATCCTGCCCTTAAGTACAGTCAGAAGGCGTGCACCAAGACATGCAAATTAAACAGAAAAAAAAAAGAATCATCTTGAGAAGGAACTCTGACGGCGTTTCGTGCATTTACTGCCTTTGTCAAAGTGTAAGACCCTTCTCAGTGCTTAACATTGAAGGAGATCAATCAACCGGAAGTCCCGCACATCCGCTGTGCGCGCATGGGTCCTAGGTTTTGGTACAATGACCAATTATGAGGAGCATTGTGCAAGGGTTGAGTGGCCAGCACTGGCGATGGAGAGATAATTCCTCTATTGTTCTGCCCCCTTGAATAGAAGCACAAACATAACAAAAAACTTTATCCAGACAAAAACTGTTTTAATTCAAACAAGTCATTATTATTTCCTTCACTGCAATAAGTATAAATTAGGATTAATGTTATAAAATCTCTCTCCACATGTTCCCCTCATATCACAGCTGCGACCCCACATGAACCCCTCCTCACCTGACTTCTCCTAAACATGATCCCCTCTCTTCTGCTTTTCCGCCACATGCTTCCCTCCGTATCAGGCTTCTCTCCCACTGCCCCTTCCTCAACAGCTTATCCCCACATGCTCCCCTCCTCTCCAGCTTTCCCCCAGCATCCTCTTCCTAAAAATACAAAAAACACAGCGGACCAACGCCATAGTGCATAAATGATAGTCTTTAGTAACAAATAAGGAGGTGAGGATGTTCGTACATTTAAACTAAAAATAAACAGCATTTCAGGGTTATTGTTACCCAAAACACCATACGGGACGTCCGTGATAGCTCGTGCTCTCTCATTATCATCGTCCAAATGATAGCCGCGGTAGGTCCTGTGATAATCTCCATCCCTAATCTGTGGTAATCAGTCCCCTCGCTTGGGGTAAGGCTATACCGTCTCACGTTAGTGCACAGCAGTCAGATTGATTCCCGTTTAGGTGCGCAATGCCAGTCACTGCCACAGGTTGATTTGAAACGAGGCAAACGGAGCACACGATCGTTTGGCGTCTTGGCTAACCTTCGGGTTCTGTGACGTCAAAAACAGCGAGAGTCGTCGCAAGTTACAGTAGCACGGACCGGGGTGTCTATGGGAGTGCGGGTGATGTAGAGGGGTCGCAAATTCTTTAGTCTACGCGTTTCGAGACCACATGGGTCCTCTCATCAGGGAATAAAGAAACAATCAAATATATTGGCATTTAAATACCCCTACGCGGTCATTGACTGGCCCCTCAATTAAGGGATTTAGAACCAATCGCCACAGACAGCGGGGAGGAGTCAACGTCGCATGGAACTGAGAATGAGTACTACCTTAACTGAACAACACATAAACATCCACTTGTATTTATGAAACAAATTGACAGACAAAATCATATACGATGACTCTAAATTAAAGAAAAAAGAATAGTAACACTTAATATGGAACAGTGCATGGATATATGGGTATGGTTTGTTCCATATGTGAAAACTACTACCCATATCCAATGCAGCTGTTAATATAAGTGTCGTACTAATTCTTTTTTCTTTATTTTAGAGTGTCATCGTATATGATTGGTGTTCTTGCTGTCAATGGTGTTATAAATAAGAGTTGATTTTAGTTGTTATGTTAGGATGCATTCTCAGTTTGCCATGGAGCGTTTATTGACTCCTCCCCTGCCTGTGCGATGGGTTTTAATCCCCTAATGACGGGGCCCAGTCAATGACCGACGCAGAGGGGTATTTAAATCCAATAAGGATGATTAGTACCTTGTATTCCTGATTGAAGAGACCATGTTGGTTCGAAAACGGTAGGACTAAGATACTTTCGATTCGAACCCCTCTACATCACTACACCCGCACTTACCAGAGAACCGGTCGGTGATCGGTAGACTTGCGACGAACGTAGCTCGGTTTAGACGTCACCCAGACCCCGGAAAGTGTTCGACCAAGACGCACAAACAGCGTGTGCTCCGTTGCCTCGTTGCAAATCGCACTGTGCAGGTGCACGGGCATTGCGCACCTAAACGGAGACCAATCGGACGCGTTCTACTCCTAACGTGAGAGACCTTTGATTGAGCCTTCACCCAAGTGCAGGGCGGTGCAATACCAGCGGGATTGGAGTGGAGATTATGCAGGACCTATACCGAGGCGTGCTTTTTTCGAGTTGAGAGGAGAGAGCCACGATGACTATCAGACGGTACGTATGGTGCTTTGGTGGTAACAATAACCTCTGAAATGCAGTGTATTTATTATTTAAAATGTACGCACAATACTTACTCTATTTTGGTACTAAGATATCATGTTAATGCACATATGAGCGTCTGTGCGACTGTTGTTTTTTGGTTATTTTGTGTGCTTAGGGGGGACCCAGAGCATTCCTGGTGTCATAAGCTGCAGACGCTCCTATACTTCAATTTATAATTAAGGTCACCTATTTAATTACATACCCACTTATCAACATCACGTAGATAATTGTTAGTGCGCACTATTACTTTTTCAACTTTCAACTACTTTCTTCCACACACCTGCATTCTCCCCACATTGCTTCTCCTCCCTCGCAGCTCTCCACCACAAGCTGTCCCCTCTCCTCACAGGCCTCTCCCCCACAGTGCCTCTCTCTACAGCCTTCCACACCCAAGTGCTCCCATCTCTGCAGCTTCATCCCCCATATGTTCCCCTTTCACAGATTCTATCCCCACATTGCTCCCCCCTCACACAGCATTCTCCCATATGCTCCCCTCCTCACCAGCTTCTCCATCAAATTGCTCCGCTGTCACAATAACCTTCCCCCCACATTTATCCCCCACTCTCCAGATTCTCTCAAAAATGCGTTCCTCATCATCAAGTCTACCACATCCTCCCCCTCCCTACTTGTCACAAAATTCTTCTCAACGTGCTCCCATCCTCATACCTTCAGTACCCCACGGTTCTTGTGCGTCCTAACAACACAACTCTTTATTACCAAGCACGCTCCCTCTCTCGCAAACTCCCCCCCACATGTCTTCGATACCTCCACACAGCTCCCTTCAAACATTCCTCCACTATCACTCAGCACTCTCTCCCCTGCTTCCTCTTCTGATTCTCCTCAACTGGCGTCCCTCCCCTCCATATTCATTCATGCTGTGCCTCCACAAGCTCCCTCTTTCCCAGCTCGCCATCCTCCACAATCCTAAACTTCTAGCTAAACCCAAGGATTCACAATTCAAAGAGACAAATTCTTTGCATGATGGTACAGGTGCCAATTAAGACTGATTCTGACTGTTCATTACCAACTTACAGAAACTTTCTAACAATGTAAATAAAGTGCAGATATACCCTATACTTTACAGTACAATATCTATACCATAACTAGAAAGATGAATAATTTACAGTTTTACTTCATAAACAGCTCTGCATATGTCGTTTTACTTATCCATCGTGTTATAGCATACAGGCTAGTGCGGCAAATCTATCTGTTGGTATAGTGTGCTCTTCATAAACACTTTCGATAAGCTTCCCTTGGCAAACCACACTTAATTCTGTAGGTCACATCAAGCAACTTATCCCCCCACATGCGTCCTCCAGGTCTCTCCCACAGGCTGCGTCCCTCTCTGTCTTGCTTTTCCCCCCTCACATGCTGACCCCTTCCTCATCAGCTCTCTCCCACCACCATCACCCTTTCTCCCTTCACTAACCTGCGTTCTTCCCCCCATCATGCCTCCAGCACCCCATCCATCACCCTTCTCTTCCACCCACACAGCTCCTCCCTGCCTCACGATCCCCCATATCATGTCCTCTCCCACGAAGCACCTCACCTCCACAGCTTCCACCTACGCCCTCAGACCCCCAACGCTTCTCCTACATAACACCTGCCGTCAACACCCTGCCCCACTCACAGCCCGCCATCGCTCACCACATCCGACATCCCACCATAATGCTCCCCAATCACTCTCTCCTTCATCTCTTACGATCCCCATCTCTCCAGATTCCTCACCACACCCGTGCTCCCCACCATTCTCACATCGAACGCCTTCTGACACCCCCACAATTCCCTCTCACACCTCCCCTCGAGAACCAAGCTTCTTCCCACACTGCTCCCCCCCATCTCACAACTATTCCACCACAATTCTTCACCAACTACCCAGCCTTCCTCACCACCCGTGCTCCCTCTTCAAGCATCGTCTTGCCCCTCTATGCTGCACCCCTCCCATTACCAGCTACTTCCCAAGCATCCTCCCCTCCTTTCCAGCTTCTCCAACCACCAATCATGTTCACTCCTCACCAGCTTCTTCTCTCTCTAAATGCCCCGCACTCATTAGCTTTTTCCCCCACCATGCTGCCCACTTAACCAGCCTCTATCTCCCCCACCATGCCCCTCTACTCTTCAGCTTCTTTCTCATGCTGCCATTCTCACCAGCTTCTCCCACATACTTCCATCCTCACTAGTTCTTCACACACCATGCTCCCCTCCTCACCCACTTCTCCACCTCTTCACCAACTTCTCCCCCAATATGCTCCGCCTCATCACAAGATACTCCCCACACATGTTCCTCTCCTTCCCAACTTACTCTGACATTCTCCACTCCTTCCACTCTTCCCACATGCTCCCTGTGCACGATGACGCATTATCAATGCCATAAATTAAAGAGGTTGCCCGGCAAAGTAACCCCACGAGTCATCACATGTGTGTTTAAATTGTCAGCTCTGCGGTCTAGGGCTGATTGCAGTTTTAGAAAGGCTGCTAGCCTTTAAGGGGTTTAAGGGGTTAATTGGAGAAGTACGCTTGGGATGGGGAAGATACCATTTAAAAGCCCGATCAAAAAGTCTTATCCAATTAACGGTATAACTTCGTTAGGAATGCCTAATGTTCTAATTGTTTGTATACCAACGATTAGGAGAGGAGACATGTAGGACTGTTATGATTTTATTAATGTACCATGTGGGTAAATGCAATAAAGGGCATGGCCCTGTGAAGGTGACAGTTATGTGAGGGTGGGGGGATATTACATGACAGGCAGGGGACAGAACCATTAAAAGATTCACCCTGCTAGGTTATGACCCCACCATACAAGGGGGGCCGGTATACATAAGCGAATGCACTAAGGGACCCTGGGGAGATGCACTCCAGGATGTGTATACAAACAGTCAGAGCTTCAAAGAGGTGAACATTTTGGCCTGGCAGATGTTTGTTAAGTGAGGTCAAGTGGGGAGAGATGACATTTTGTTGCAATGCAGTCAGTCACAGAGGTTAGATTCATCAGTTCCCTCTAAGAGTTCCATCATTAAAAGAATATTCATCGAGCTACAGTGTGCAGTGCAAGACAGAACAAATATTTCATCTGGAAGTTTACAGGGCTGGCCAGTTACACCTAGCCAAGGACTTCCGTTTGTGTTTCAACCACGCATGGGAATTAATACCTGGGACCTGCATTTTAAGAACTTTCGTTCAAGGACTATTTATTTTGTTTCAGTAAGTGTTATTCGTGTTAATTTTGTAATTCAAGCTGTGTTGTGTTCTTTATGTGAAAAAAGCAATTTTTTATTTCACGCGTTTGTTCATTAAAGGATCCAGGTATTTATGTGTTAAAAGAGCTTGGTCTCCCGTGACACTCCCATTTCCAGCTTCTCTCCAACTTCTCCCGACATTCTCGCACTCCCTTCCAGTTCTCCCCCACATGCTCCCAATTCCAGCTTCTCGCCAAATGCACCCGTCCTCACCAATTTCTTCTGTCACATGTTGCCCATATCTCCAGCTTCTCCCTCACATGCACCCCTACTCTCCAGCCTCTCCCCCATCATCCCCTCACCAGCTCTCTCCCCTATGCTCCTCTCCTCATCTGCATTTCTCCCACATGCTCCCCCCTCCTCACCAGCTTCCCCCCATATGCTCCCATCTTCATAAGCTTCGCCCAAACCTTTTCCCCATCTCTCCAGCTTCTCCCTACATGCTCCCTACTCTTCAGCTTCTCCCTTCACATGGCTCCCATTCTCACCCATGCTTCCCTCACATGCCCCCTACTCTCCAGCCTCTCCCTCCCCATACTCCCCTCACCAGTCTTCTCCCCCATATGCTCCTCTCTTCACCTGCCTTTTCCCCTACAGCTCCCCTCCTCCCAGTTCTCTCCCATATGCTGCCATCCTCATCAGCTTTTTCCAAAATATTCCCCCCTGCATTTCTCCCATGCTCCCCTCCTACCAGCTTTCTCTACCATATGCCTCCCATCCTCATAAGCTTCGGCCAAACCTTTCCATATCTCCAGCTTCCCCCTCACATGCTCCCCTACTCTTCAGCTTTCCCTCACATGCTCCCATTCTCACCAGCTTCTTCACACATACTTCATCCTCACTAGATTCTCCCACATGTTTCCCCTCCTCACCAACTTTCCCCAAATTGCTCCCCTCTTCATCAGATACCACCCCACATGCTCCCGTTCTCACCAGTAATTCCCCACATGCTCTCTCCTCCCCAAATCTCTCCGACATTCTCAACTCCTTTTCCAGCTTCTCCCCACATGCTCCCATTTCCAGCTTCTCCCCAAATGCCCCCCTCACTCACCAATTTCTGTTCTTCGCGCCAATGTTGCCCCATATCTCCAACTTCTCCCACACATCTCCCATCCTCACCAGCTTCTCCCCATGTAACGCCTCTTCTCCAGATTCTCCTTCATGCTCAGCTCATCAACGTCCTCCCCCATAGTGCTCTCCATCCTCTCCAGCTGTCTTCCTCACATGCTCCCTTCTTTACCAGATTCTCCCCCACATGCTCCCATCCTCATCAGCTTCTCCCTCACTTGCGACCCTACTCTCCCTGCCTCTCCCTCCCCATACTCCCACTCACCAGGCCTCTCCCCACATGCTCCCATCCTCACCAGCTTCTCCCTCACATGCGCCCCTACTCTCCAGCCTCTCCCTCCCATACTCCCCTCACCAGCCTCTCCCCCACATGCTCCCATCCTCACCAGCTTCTCCCTCACATGCTCCCATTCTCACCAGCTTCTCTCCACATAACTTCATCCTCACATAGATTCTCCCCCACATGTGTCCTCCTCACCAACTTCTCCCCAAATGCCTCCCCTCTTCATCAGATACCCCCACATGTCCCGTTCTCACCATGGAAACTCCCCCACATGCTCCTCTCCTCCCCACATTCTCCACCGACCATTCTCAACATCCTTCCAGCTTCTCCCCACAGCTCCCAGTCCTCTTCTCCCCAAAAGCTCCCCCCTCACCTTTTTCCGCCACTATGTTGCCCCTATCTCCAACTCTCCACACATTCTCCCATCTCACCAAGCTTCTCCCCATGTAACGCCTCTTCTCCAGATTTCCTTACATGCTCAGCTCATCAACGTCTCCCCCATATCGCTCTCCATCCTCTCCAGCTTCTTCCTCACATTGCTCCCTTCTTACCAGATTCTCCCCACATGCTCCCATCTCATCAGCTTCTCCCTCACATGCGACCCTACTCTCCTGCCTCTCCCTCCCATACTCCCCTCACCAGCCTCTCCCCCACATGCTCCCATCCTCAACAGCTTCTCCCTCACATGCGCCCCTACTCTCCAGCCTCTCCCTCCCATACTACCCTCACCAGCTTCTCCCCCATATGCTCCTCTCTTCACCTGCTTTGCCCCTACATGCTCCCCTCCTCCCTAGCTTCTCTCCCTTATGCTGCCACCCTCATCAGCTTTTCCAAAACATTTCCCCTTCTCTCCAGCTACTCCCTCACATATTCCCTTGCTTGCCAGATTCCCCCCACATACTGGCCTCCACACCAGGTTCTCCACCACATGCTACCATTCTCTCCAGCTTCTCCCTCTCATGCCCCCCTCCTTTCCATTTCTCCCCCACATGCTCCCATCCACACCAGCTTCTCCCCAACATGCTCCCCTCCTTAACCACTTTCCCCCACATTTTCTCTCCTCACCAGCTTCTCCCCCATATTGTACCTTCTCACAAGCTTCTCCCACACATTCTACCTTCTCACCAGCTTCTCCCCCACATACTCCCCTCCTCACAATCTCCCCCCCCCATTCACCCTCCTCATCTGCTTCTCCCCCACATGCTCCACTCCTCTCCACTCTTCGGCCACCCAACAACCCTCCACCGCCCCTACTCTCACCCACAACACACTGTAATGGGCAAAAGGCTTATTATTCATATCTGGATAATATCGCATTTGCCTATTAAAAATAAAACATTAGCCACAATACAGGTAAATTAAAGTTGTACTTAATCATGCCAGGATGAAGGCAATCATCTTCAGCGTAACCAATCTCCCAGGAACAACTATCCCCAACCCCCACCACCATGAATACTGTACAAATGGGCAAAGCACTAGTAGCCAAATATGGCTAATAGTACTTTTGCTGATTTTTTTTCAAAAGAACATAAATACACAATAAAATAACATTGACACAACAGTACAATACATGACACAGTAGGCAATAAACGACAAAAGCGACAGCCCAGCTGCGAGTCAACTACTAGACTCACATATTGATAGTGCATCCACCTAGAGCATACACTTCTGTGTAGGTCCACCTCCACAAAGAGAACCTATTGATCAATCTAATGGCACCTTGTTTACCTATCTGATCTTTTTGCTGGTATACATCCTTGATATATGCAGACCAATACTTATTTTATTTATTTATAAAAATGTTTTACCATGAACTAATACATTGAGAGATACCTATCGTTTTCAAGTATGTCCTGGGCACAGAGTTATAAAAAAAATACATGGTTACAATAAAAGAACAGGGGTATGCCGTGAATTCACAGACATTTCATGGACAGATAGAGTTGGACAATTGGGTACAGGGGATAAAGGGCTTATGAGTTTCAGATAGAAATAGAGCAGCTTTAACATCACTTTAACATCAACCAACATAAGCAAACGGCTCACACCATTTGTCTGCCCTTCGGCTGTGCCAAAGGCTGTGCGCCTTTGGGGCAACGCAGATGTACACTGGGGTGGCTGAGATTTAATCTGATGCATCTCTGAACAAAAAGATATTTTCTTTGTGTCCCCTTGGCTCATTAACATTCCAGTGGGTGGGGTTGCCGATTCCACAAAGAACAAGAACATGTTAACCCTTGTCACTTATTGTGACCTGTCACAGATTAGAACAAAAGACGGGATACCCACTCAGCCTAAAAGGTAGTGTGCAACGAGCAGGTGCACCAAGGAGGAGCAAGGGTATGTAAAACAGATACCTGTGATTAAGAAGAGCCCCACCGAGGTAGGGGGACAGCAGGAGGATCCCAATAGCGTGCACTTGTTACTCGCTCAATAATACGTGTGGGAATGGAGTCCCATAACTGGGAACGGGGATAGACCTGTAAAACACTGAACACGTGCCCGTAGTGGGTGAGGCAAAATAATGTCCCAAATTGAGGTAATGTAGTGGTGAATCTATTAAAACCAATTTATTAATAATGGGGGGAAAAGAATAGTTGTGTCATATCAAGGTTGATTTTTCAGTGAGCATTGTGGGTATTGTGGGTGTTATATAAGGGATCATTTGTGATTTATTCATTAAGCCATTTTTCTGCACTTGATAAAGACCATTGCGGTCGAAACGTCGTGTTAGCCTTAATAAATACTTTTGTTATTTTCAAATCCGTGTGCCCTGTCTTCCATCTTTCTTCTCATCACCCTGGATTGCAGCCTTTCGTACATTGATGGGAGCACCGGTAGCTGTATCATTTTTGCTTTGCTATTTATTTGGTGTGCAGCGCTTATCCTTTTTCGCATGGGAAAAGAATAGGGACCACATATAAACATCAAGCATAGCTCACAGGCCATAGATATCTGACTCAATTAAACCAGCATGGTGGCTGTAATAGGTGTGAGTGAAACCAATATGTCGGTGGGAAGGGAATTGAAAATTAAAAAATCTGGCCCTGAATGCATACCCCATACACACAAAGGAATGAAGGGGGTAACCCGGATCATTAACCAGCAAAGTCGGTTAGCATATGGAGGGGAGGGTGGAGGGAGAGGATCCCTAATATCTAAACCTCCACTGAACCTATGTCCGATTCCCAGTGAAGGGGCAGAGCAAGATCTGCCCAAAAGGGTGAGGTAACCGCTAATTTCCAACAGTAGGGTTAATCAATACACCCCATGTGCTTGTGTTGCAACAATATACTGACCATATAAGTAAGTAAATAAAGCTACCGCAGTTTCAAGTGAAAGATCACTGCTCAGTATAAAGCACAGTGCAGCTGCTGTAAATACAGCTGGTAGCAGTTTCATAAGTAATCAGTAAATAAACATAGTCTTGCTCGCAACAATTGACTGATACAACTACACCAGTTTAAATAAAGGGTCACTGTTCAGTTCAGTATAAAGCGCTGTACAGCTGCTGTGACTGTAGCTGGTAGCAAGTGTTCACTCAGTGTACAGTATAATCATTGCACAATATGTAGCTGCTCAAATAGGAGATGGTAACAAGGAAGTAGTAATCAACCTGAAGTGGCCAGGAAATGCATGTAAATAGCCTAGGGAAAGATGTATCACAGAGCACGGAACAGCTCAAGTACTGTATATAGGGAATGGTAATCCCAAAACACCAATGGTCATCTCACCCTACTGTATGTATGTAACAGTTCACGCCCCCTCCCCCTCCCTCCCCCCCCCCCACCCCAGTAGGGGCCATTAGAGGGTGTCTGTGGTGCATACCTGCTGGTAATAAGATTATACTTAACAGTGCAGCGCCTCCATCTGCCGTAGGCTCCAAAGAAATGGAGATGATCTCCCACGGTAGAACTTGTAACTCTCCCCCCAGTTAGATCACACACCAGGTCAGAGGTATATTGCAAACAGGAACGGTTTATTACTACAGTCTTTGCAGTAATACACTGCTACTCGACAGTCGTCTGCCGGATACAGTATCTTGGCTCACAGCTATCGTTGGAGATTGGCCCTGGACCATCACTGCAGGCCAAGGGCACCCACAGCCATCCTAGCTCTTCCCCACCTCCCTAGCAGAGGGAGAGCTATAATCCCACTCACTCCTCCCCACAGGGAAGAGCACATGTGTAGGCCCAAATCTCAGGCTCCCAGTCATGTGACCTTCCTTCCTCAAGGGGAAGGAACAACCTCCAAATTTAGGGCAATCCTGCCCTTAAGTACAGTCAGAAGGCGGGCACCCCGTTGTCCCAGCTACAACAGGATGTGCCACTCTCCGCTCTCACTCAAGTGCAGTACCAAGGTGAAGGCGAAAACCCCACACCAACTACTGGCAAGCCTGTGAATACCAGCGTTTAATGCCAGCCCATTGGGTAGAATAGTAGCCAGGAGATACCCCGCTACATGTACATACCCATACACACAGGGGGAGGGAAGCAAATGGGAACCCTAAACTCTATGGCTGGGTATTTCGGCGCACAGCAACAACCTACTCCTATTTTACAGACATATTTTGATATTTTTCTTTAGGGACAGCTTAGCCATAGAGATTAGGGTTCCCATTTGCTCCCCTCCCCCTGTGTGTAGGGGTATGTAGGGTGAGATTAACATTGGTGTTTTGGGAGTACAATTCTCTATATACTTGAGCTGTTCAGTGCTCTATGATACATCTTTCCCTAGGCTATTTACATACATTTCCTGGCAACTGCAGGCTGATTACTACATTCTTGTTACCAAAATCAAATCAAATAAGTTATACTGTATTGGCATGACGAAAGGACATTTCAGTATTGCCAAAGCATGAATAATAGGGGGGAGGGTACAGTGATTTCACAGTACATGAATAATACCATCTGCTATTAGAGCAACTACATATTGTGTAATGATTATACACTCTGAGGCCGCGCTCATGGGGGTGGTGTCACTACGTGCGCACGCTTGCACGTCCGGGACTCTTACCTGAGTTCTTATTGTAGTTCCTCAAGTCCCCGCTGCCCCTTGTGGTGCTGTAGCATGTTGACGCTGCTACATTTTGGCCAGACAATACAATTTGTGTTTTCGGGCTGCAGTCGTGTGACGTCAGAGTCACGTGAGCTGGTTCAGCCAATGAGGGTGAACCAGCTTTGTGATGCGTCCGTGACACGTTCACCACACTGCCGCCACGCCCCCGATCGCCTCCCCAATTTCATGCAGCCAACTTTACATATCACTGGGGCTGCAGGAGTGCGCGCAGGGGCATGCACAATAACGTGTGCCCACGCCGCCACCATGAGCGCGGCCTTACTGAACACTTGCTTCCAGCTATAGTCACAGCAGCTGTACAGTGCTTTATACTAAACAGGGACCATTTATTTAAGCTGGTGTAGCTGTATCTATTTATTCAGTCTATTGTTGCGAGCAAGACTATATTTATTTATTGATTACTTATGAAACTGCTACCAGCTGTATTTACAGCAGCTGCACAGTCCTTTATACTGAGCAGTGACCATTCATGTGAAACTGCGGTAGCTTTATTTACTTATTTATATGGTCAGTATATTGTTGCAACACAAGCACATGGGGTGTATTGATCACCAATACTGTTGGATATTAGCGGTTACCTCACCCTTTTGTGCAGATGTTGCTCTGTCCCCTGCACTGGGAATCGGACATAGGGTCAGTGGAGGTTTAGATATTATGGATCCTCTCCCTCCTCCCTCCCCCCCCATCCCCATATGCTAACCGACTTTGCTGGTTAATGATCCAGTTCACCCCCCTCGTTCCTTTGTGTGTATGGGGTATGCATTCAGGGCCAGCTTTTTAGTTTTCCAATTCCGTTTCCACCGGAGATACTGTATGCATATTTGTTTCACTCACACCTATTACAGCCACCATGCTGGTTTAATCGAGTCAGATATCCATGGCCTGTGAGCTATGCTTGATGTTTGTTGTTTATATGTGGTCCTTATTCTTTAACCCCATTATTGATAAATTGGTTTTAATATATATTCACCACTACATTACACTACATTATTTTGCCTCACCCACTGTGGGCCTGTGCTCAGCGTTTTACAGGTCTAGCCATGTTCCCAGTTACGGGACTATTTTCCCACATGTATAATTGAGCGAGCAACGAGTGCACGCTTTTGGGATCCTCCTGTTGTCCCCCTACCTCATGGGGTTGCTCTTGACCACAGTTATGTGTTTTACATACCCTTGCTCCTCCCTGGTGCACCTGCTCGTTGGGTGGCTATTGCTTGCCAATGTGGCTCTGTGACCTGTTGAGGGCATAGATTACCACAGTGGCAATAAATGGATGAAATGGCAACAATTTTGTGTTATAGTAATATGATTCTAATAGTAATGCATTTTATTGTATTACACTGAATTGCCCATTCCTGTGTGGTGTTGGTGTTAGAGGGGTGGATGAAGGGGGTAGCTGTCCTGGGAAGGGTGATTAGGCCTTATCATGGGGGTTAACCCCTTGATTACTTTAGTGGTTGTAATCGGCAAATGTAAGAGAGGCGTTAATCCTTCCATGGAGTCCTAATCACTCTCCCTGGGGCAACAATAACCTTCACCCACCCCCTCTACCACCAACAAACTGGGAAGTGGCAGTTAACCCCTTCATCACCTCAGCGGTTAGCCACTATGGTAATGAAGCTCTGTTTTTGTTTTAATTGTATTAACATATTACCAAAGCAGGGGGTGTCTGGTGTTTACCCCATTCATTTCAGGTCTGGGTACCCCATGCTTCTCAAGTTACAGGCCCCATTATGGGGCGCCAGTATCTCCTGCAGGTTTAAATGTCTCACATCACGTGACGTGAGAGAATTAAACTTACCGGCTCCCCCTATGGAGGCCTGTACCTCGGGAATCAAGGGGTCTCCGAGCATTAAATTAATGGGGGTCAGGTCCAGACAGCCCCTGCTTTAGTAATATGTTAATAAAATTAAAATAAAAGCATGGTGATTGTGATGGTAGGGGGTAGACGGCCTTCATAATAGAGGTGAAGCCCAATGGCTGCCCCTAAAAACTGTGTGAAGAGCTGAGTGTCAGGTCTTGAGTGTAGCAACGCACCCTGTTATGTTTTCCTGTACCTCAGTTTCCATTATACTGCCCCCTGCAGGATTATAAAATAGGGATTCCGATTTCCGGTGGTGACGTCACCACACATGCAAGCCTAATCCGGAGCTCCCTATTCCCCTCCATTAAAAGGTGCCAGAACGAGCACGAAAACCACTCGAATCGCTAATAAAATGAGAGGGCAGCAAGAGCTAAGGCTAAGGATGGCTAAGCAACAAAAAAAGGGACCGATGCAGAGCGTCTCCGCTTATTTCACCCCGACGAAGCGCCCGGGAGATCAGGAGGAGCTGAGCCAAGATGGCGCCGACTCCAACGTGGCAAGCGCTCCCGCCCGCGAGCAGCCCCTCCCGGACATAACTGCCAGCCACCTTATCACTAAGGACTTCTTGGAGGACTATATGTCCCAAATGTTCTCCAAGCTTAGGAAAGATGTCAGTCAAGACTTTAATTGGGCCATTAATAAAATAAAACAGGACATAACTGAAATCTCCCAAAGAACGGAATCACTGGAGAGCAGGGTGGAGGAAGTGGAAGCGGTACAGTCCTCGGCCGAGGACGAGATCAACCGCCTCATCCATGAGATTAACCGACTAAAAGATGGGTTAGAGGATCAGGAAAACCGGGACCGGCGTCAGAACTTAAGGTTCCGGAATATTCCTGAATCAGTTCCCACAGAAACCCTCACATCCTACTTGCAGGAGCTCTTCCAGCACCTGGTCCCAGATTTAAAAAAGGAAGATATGGAGCTAGACCGAGCTCATAGAGCCCTGGGTCCAAGACGAGAGGACCCAAAGAGACGCAGAGACGTCATCGCTCGCTTCCATTCATACACCACCAAGGAGAAAATAATAACAAAAAGCAGAGGGATGAACCAAATCCCGTTCCAAGGCGAGCAGATCCAAATATTTAACGACCTCTCCAGAATAACCATCCTCCGGCGACAAGAACTGAAGCCGCTGACCCAGCACCTGCAAAGCCACAATGTGCGCTATAGATGGGGCTTCCCGTTTAAACTTAGCGTTCTCGCTAAGGGCAAGCTCCATTCTATCTCCCACATTGAAGATACACCCGGCTTCCTGAGACTCCTGGACCTTCCAGCCATCCAGAGACGAGGCCGTGACGAGGATGAAGAAGATACCAACCTACCTCGACATCAGCGCGGTTCCAGATCTTCGGAACGTCTAGCCCAGCAGAAGTCGTCTAAGACGCCGTCAACCATAAGCTTACCCTGGCCCCATCCACCATCTCTCTTCCCCCCCCATCTACGAGTCAAAAAGATAAGCCCCCCTCTGCTCTCTACCTACCTGAGAAGGAGACTCGAGGAGCGGAGCAGCTAGAGGGGCAGGACAGAGCTCAATCGGGGACCCAGCGGCAGACTGGTAAAGTAAAACAAAAAATAAATAAATAAAATGAAAACCGGGCGCCAAATAACCATAAGGGGGCGCAGCTAAATAAGCCGCGATAGCTCCGCGGGGCCCCAGATCTCAAATGCCACCCCCCAGACCACCCCCTCCACCGCATAGCCCGCCACCCACCTTGTTCTCCCCCCCCCCCCCCCATAGGAGCCACAGGGCCTAGTGCCCTGAAAACACCATAAGAAAAATAATGGCCTCCATCAAACTAATTTCAATTAACGTTAAAGGCCTCAACTCAGCAAAAAAGAGGAAACTAGTCCTTACAGATCTTAAAAGATCTAAAGGCGATATAGTCCTAATGCAAGAAACCCACTTTAACACCCAGACGCCCCCTAACACATTTAAAAGTGTATTCCCCCAGGCATACTACGCCTCCTCCCCTAGCAAAAAAAGAGGAGTAGCTATCCTCATCAGGACTGGAGTCCCATTTGTTCGGACAAAATCACACCCGGACCCCGAAGGGTGCTCGCTGACACTCCAGGGTACCTTAGCAGGATCCCCGATCACAATTGTTAATGTGTATGCCCCCAACGATAATCAAATTCTTTTTCTAACCAATCTACTAGAATCCCTAGACCAACAATCCCTATCCTCTCTGATCATTGGAGGAGATTTTAATATGGTAGCTTCATATATAAAAGATAAATCCGGCCCCGGCCAAATAAGCCCAGACCACACTCCCTCCCCGAGCAGCGCCCAGGCCCAAAAAAAAGCTAAGAAATTCCGCGATATCATGGAGAACTATTCACTGACCGATATATGGAGGGCGCAGCACCAGGGCCAGAGGGACTATACTTTTTTCTCCACCCCTCATCAGTCCTATTCGAGGATCGATTATTTTCTGGGCACCAGTAACATCGTCCAGGCTTCCTCCCAGTCCAACATCGGACCAATCACCTGGTCCGATCATGCACCGATTGACCTCTTCCTAACCCTACCCTTTGTCAAAAACTACCAATATAAATGGAAGCTAAATGACTCCTTGCTTATCTGCCCCGACACTGAGACATCAATACGCCAAAAACTGATAGCATTCTTTAAGTTTAATAGAGGCTCCGCCTCAACCCCAGCCATGCTCTGGGAGGCTCATAAAGCCACTATCAGAGGAGACTTAATCTCCATGGCGTCATACAAAAAAAAGCAAAAACTTAAACTCCAAAAAGAGCTCACAGAAAAGATCTCCCAGCTAGAATCCCAACATTAAAGCTTGGCGTTTAAAAAGACGCTAAAGCAACTAACCCTAGCCAGAACTGCCCTTAAACACACACAGCTGGAGGAAGTCGAAAAAGCCCTTCGATGGTCAAAACAAAAATACTTTGACAAGGGCAACAAAGCCGACAAGCTCCTGGCCTCGAAGCTACGAGGCGCCAGAGCAAAAGCCCAGATAGCTAAAATTCAGACAGACAAAGGACAGGTCACATATCTAGAGAAGGAGATAACACAGGAGTTCGCGAAATTTTACTCAGACCTGTATAATCTTCACCCCCCAGACCAGGACCCAGTTAATATTAATAAAATAACCCAATACCTAGAGCACTGCAGCCTCCCCACCCTTACCTTCGAAGAAATAGAGAGCTTGAATAAACCTATAACCCAAGAGGAACTTTCCCAAGCTATAAAATCCCTTAAGACAGCAAAAACACCGGGCCCAGACGGCTTTTCTAATATTTATTATAAGATGTTTATACCAATCCTATCCCCCTACCTTCTCGAAATGTATAACTCTTTCCTACAAGGAGAGCCGATACCCTCTTCCATTACAGCAGCAAACTTAGCGATCATTCACAAAGAGGGCAGAGATCCACTCCTTTGTGGAAATTATAGGCCTATCTCCCTGCTAAATACCGATCTCAAAATCTACAGCAAGATCCTGGCAAACAGGCTAAACCCAATTCTCCCTAGACTGATACATGTAGATCAAGTAGGATTTGTGTCCGGAAGACAGGCCTCCAACAACACCCGCAAAATAGTGGATATAATCGACCATGTGCATCTGTCTGGGACCAGGGCAATGATTCTGAGCCTCGACGCTGAAAAGGCGTTTGACAGGATCAAGTGGTCCTTCCTAGACCAGACCATGCTGAGGTTTGGATTCTCAGGCCCTTTCCTAGAAGGGGTGAGAGCCCTTTATCACAACCCAACAGCATATGTCAAACTGGCAGGTGGTTTCTCAGACCCAATAAAGATTAGAAACGGGACCAGACAAGGCTGCCCACTCTCTCCCCTACTATTTGCCCTAACTATAGAGCCCCTAGCAGCTACGATCAGAGAAGAACCCAATATAAAAGGTATTCAAATTGGAGACAGAGAACACAAAATTTCACTGTTTGCAGATGATGTAATTTTGACTCTCGCTGCCCCCCACACGTCCCTTCCCAACCTCCAACGGCACCTGACACAATTCGGCCAAATATCTGACTACAAAGTAAATATGGACAAATCTGAGGCCCTAAATTTATCTCTCCCCCCCCAGGACTGGAAACTCATTCAAGCCAACTATAAATACCGGTGGAGTTTTTCCTATATTTAATACCTAGGTATCAAAATCTCTAATTCCTATAATACTCTATATCAATACAACTACCCCCCCTTATTTAACCAGATTAAAAAAGACCTAGAAATCTGGAAAAAACACCAAATCTCATGGTTTGGGAGAATGACGGCAGTAAAAATGAACGTTCTCCCAAGACTGTTGTATAATTTCCAAACCCTCCCAATCCCGGTCCCACAAACATCGCTTAAAAACATGCAGTCTCTAATCCTCCAATTCATTTGGAATGATAAAAGGCCCAGAGTCCCTCGATCAGTGATGCTCTTGTGTAGAGAGAGAGGAGGTGTGGGGGTCCCCGACCTAGCAAAATATTATCTCGCAGCACAGCTGAAGCAGGCTGTAGTTTGGAATTGCGTCCCGGCCTTAGCTTCATGGCTAGAGATAGAGTCTCACTACGCCCGCCCCCTCTCCTTCCAGGTGGCAATGTGGTCCACTGGCAGCAGCGGGACCAAACCACCAAGGTTTGCCCTGGGAGCAATGAGATGCACGTGGGAAGTATGGCTTAAATGCAAAGGGAAGTATGGTCTGGTAGCATCCCACTCACAGCTCACCCCCATCTTCGTGAACCCCAAATTCCCACCTTGGTGTTCCCCAAGTCAATTTGACCAATTTCAGAGTCACAATATTAGGATGGTGGCCGATCTGCTGCATAAAGATGAGATCGCTACTTTTCAGGCGATTAGGGACAAACTCGAGATCCAGGGCTTCCACCTGTTTAAATACTTGCAAGTTAGGCACTTCCTGTTATCCCTCTCCCCAACCTCTAAATTCCCCAAACTAACCAGATTCGAAATTCTGTGTGCCAAAAAAACTTACCAAAAAGGCCTGATCTCTCAAATATACAAAGGATTAGAGTCACCTTCCACACCACCTACCCATCGATACATGCAAAGATGGTCTGAGGAACTAGGCCTTTCAATAGACCCGGAAGACTGGGAGGAGATCTGGGAGCAGGCCCCAAAAACGTCAATTTGCACAACAATAAAAGAAAACATATATAAAATCCTATTTCAGTGGTACCTGACTCCCGCTAGGCTGAGCCAGATCTACCCCGGCGCAGTTGACCTGTGCTGGCGTGGATGTGGTCAAAAGGGGGACATGGCCCACATTTGGTGGTCATGTCCGGAGATACAGAGATTCTGGACCATGATCCAGAGGCTCATACACGAAGTCACGGGACTATCCCTACCCTTGGACCCACTGACCCTGGTGCTGAACAAACCAATCGAAGATCTCCCCTCACCAATGTCCAGACTAGTAACGGCCATATTGACGGCGGCTAGGTGCTCCATAGCAGCCGCTTGGAAGCAGACTAAAGCCCCCTCTAGAACGACTGTCACTAGGAGAATTAATGAAGTTATGACCATGGAGAAACTGACCGCCATGCTCCAAAAGAAAATACCCCAGTTCCTGAATACCTGGTACCCCTGGCTAGCAAAGTAGACTCAACCGAACCGAGTCGCGGAGGCAGGAGCGTGCCACCCCCCCCCTTTTCCCCCCCGGACTCCAGGGGAGGAGAGGATGCTACAGAGTCCCCTGGACGACTCCCCCTCCCTCCCCCGGAACCTCCCCCCCCCCCATATACCCCATATGCCTTCATGTCTCTTCCTTCCCCCCCTCTCTCTCTCCCGCCCTCTAGATCCCCCCCACCCAAGAAAATGGAAAATGTTATATGGTCACTCACAGATTGTAAAAAGCATCACTGTCATGGGATCATGACACCCTTGTATGTACTGCATTATCTGATTGTGCCCAATAAAAAAATTGTTACAAAAAAAAGATAGGGATTCCATGGAGTCCCCATAGGAAATAGCTACAGGACTGGGACTTTAAGCGGGAGGTTAAGGGTAGATATTGGGGGCAACTAGAGTAAAATCTATATAAAGTGTTGTTGACCAGAGATACCTGTAGTACTGCTATGTTACCCACAAATCGTGTAGGATTTGCAGGTACGCATCTGTAGATGAAGATGTGGTGGGTTGTGGAAGTAAAATAAAAGAATAACACAAGGCACTGTGGTTTTTCTTAATGCTATTTAATGAGCCATAAGTTCAGCAGCAGCAGCAGCCTATCACAGGGTGAAAAACACACGTAAAATAAAGAACATTATTTTCCTGTCAAAAAGCAACGGAATGATATATTGTCATTCAGTCCCCTCGGATGTACTGTACTGTGTTGAGTATAAAAATCCAATATGATTCCCTTTGGAGCAAGAAAGTGTTATTTTCTAACTCTGAAATGGCTTTTGACACATGCTCTATGCCCATCAATTTAAGAGAGGAAATAGGATGGCTAAATCTCTGCAATGTTTAATGAGTGCAGTTTCTTCTGTGGAATGTATGATCTTGTGCTCGTTGTATCTTGTTTTTCCAATATAACAAAGTCCGCAGGGGCATTTAATCATATAAATTACATTAGATGTAGTGCACGTTATCCTGCTTTTAATTTTATATGTCTTGCCACTCCATGGGTGAAAAAAATATACACCAGTGTTTAGGCTATTGCAGACACTGCATTTAAAATACTTCAAGCACCCCCATTTTGGGTTGCTTAAAAAGTGTGATTGCACATAATGTTCTTTAGAATCAGCCATAATTAACATGTCCTTTACATTTTACCTACCGTTTGTTGAGCTGGGGATATGCTAGGTCCGGAGAACAAAGGACACCTTATGGACTGCCAGACCTATTGGTGCATACCCAACGGGTGGCAATGGGTTGGCTGGGGGAAGATGCTCTGGTAGGCGCGTTTCCCATTGGCCGATTCATATTCCCCGTATGCCTGGCTATTCGAGCTAGTTTGACACGCCTCCTCCTCTGACGTCAGCAGACAGAAGAGCCCCTATTTCGATTGGCTGCTGGTGAAATTTCCCATGCTCTGATTGGTCGCCACTCCTACTTCACTGTTAGAGATAGCTGAGTGGAAGGTATGTAAGGAGATGGCTTGATCAGAGAACCAGACCTTCTGTTGCTTGAGTTGGTGAGTCGCAGGCGGGCTTTTCAAAGTTGCTCTGTTGCGAATAGCTGAGCAACCGGTTTTCTTTTCTGAAGCTATGAAAGCCTGCCCTGCTGAGACCATGACATACGCTAAGTCCAAGTTCTCAAAAAAGAAAGTAGCGGTCGCAGTTGGGTATTCTGCCCGAAAAGAGTACAAAGAAGCCTGGTAGGATTTCTCGATCAGGGTAATCCTTCCAGAGCAGGCGCCCTGCACTTATTTGAGGCTAGTTTTTGACCCCAGACCCCCAGTAAGTGTGTATTTTACCTGTATTTTCTATTTAATTGTGTGTACGTGGGTTTCATCCAAATACACTACATTTTATTCCACTACCTTGTTTTGCCTAGTGAATGATCCCGGTTAAAAGACATGAGGGGCTATGCACAAAGCTGTGATAAGTCGTTTTAAGAGCGCAAAGTGCTCTTAGAACGTGAAGTTCCACCGAGCGCGATTCACAGAGCCGCGCTAACAGGCACTTTGCGCTCTAAAACTGACTTTTTTCAAGAAATTTTTCAAAGTCCAACTTTGTTCGTACGATCAGCTGTTTGTGCTGAATTCTGCCCATCTGCGGGATTCACTAAGCTACGCAAACTTATTGTACTTGAAAGTTGCGCTGAACAAAGCTCACCAGCTAAAGGCAGGTGATAAAAAAAGCAGGACTTAGGAAAATGTCTGTTACATTTTTGCAGGCGCAACACCCATACAACAGGCCGACGGGTGTCCCCGGCTGACCCCGCGGGGGACCCGAGGGAGGCCGGGGGTCCTGCAGGTGTCCAGGGGTCCCGTGGGTGTCCCTGGCAGACCAAGCAGGGGTCCGGGTGTCCCCGCGGCAATCCCGGTGTGTCCGCAGGAGTCCCCACGGGAGACCACGTGGGAGTTCCGTGGTCCCCACGGGCCTGCGGTACCAATGTTGTGCCTCCAAAAAAATAAACAATATTTCTAACTAAATACACCCCCCTCCCCCTAACACGTACAATACAGTAATGGGCAAAAATACTATTATCCACATATGGATAATAATTCATTTGCCCATTTTAAATACATGAATCACAATAAATACAGTAACTACATATTACACTTACATTTTTCAGGCACCCACGATGAAGGCCGTCTTCATCCTCATCTTCATCCTGCCCATGTCCCCTCCTAAGCTGCAAAACATACAAAAGAATAAAAATAGCCAATGTAATGTCCCCTAACTCCTTAATCACCTTAGCGGTCATTGATTGCTATAGTCATTAAGGGGTTAACCCACCCTCTCCCACCACTCAGGAGGCCTATACACCCTCCCCCACTACCCACCCCGTGAGGCCTAACCACCCACTACCCACAGGGAGGCCTACCCAGCCTGGCTTGGGGACAATACCCACTTCCCCCACCCCTGTTAAACACAATAAACAGCACTATATTTAATAAATAATACCTAACCCACCCCCTTTGCCCCCCCATAAATACTTGATTTATTCTTTTACATACAGGGTTAATACCCCAGGCCCACGGGAGTCCCCGGTGGTCCTGACGGTGTCCATAAGACTCACAGTGGCCCAGCAAAAGGTTTCAAACAGGGTCTGGAGGCTTACGAGTGGTTCCCGCCAGGTGCCGTGGTCCACCAGGTGGTCTCCGTGGGTCACCGTGGGCCCCAAATGGGGTCTCCATGGATAGGCCCGTGGGTGTCTGGGGGGCCCCAGGTCAGACCCACAGGTGTCTGAGTGTCCTCGGGTGGTTCCCACGGGGGTCTTTGGGCCCTTGGGTGTTCCCTACAAGTCCACAGTGCCCCCACAGATGTGGGGCCACCGGTTCTTCCCCGCAGGTGTCCCCGTGGACCCGGCAGCCTGGTGAGCGTCCGAGCGTGAGCGTCCAACCGTGAGCGTCCGAGGAGACCTCAGGTGGTCTCCAGAGGTCCCCGCAGTCCTAAGGAACCAACTGTAGGAGGAACGCGCACAGAGATATGCAAGGGAGATTTGTTATGGTGAAATTAAATAAGGCTTTTATTGCGCCTGTTTCCTTAACATCAGAAAACCATCCAAACAAGGGGTCAAACACAGCTTCTATTCACTTGGGAGTATTTCTAGTGAAACCTACTGGTATGCAGTCCACAACTTCATTTAGATAAGCATGTCTCCCAGCCCCAAACATATATCTTGATATGGGCAGATATACCAAAAAGTCTTATAAAGGAAAGTCTTATCTGTTTCTTGTGGTTGGAGGGAAAGTCTTCTCTGTTCCTGGGTTGCTGCCTTTTTCCTCAGGTTTTGTCAGCATTCAGGTTTAGAGGTGTTTTCCCCTGTGTCTGGCAAACAGCTCTGCTGTTTCTTCTGGCAGGCTCAAGATATCTGTCCCCATGGCCAATCTCACAACTTGTGAGACTCAGGAACAATGTCCCTCCCTGTCTCAAAAGACAGGCTTTTCTTAGAAGCAACATGCTCTATTTCCCTAAACCTCTGTTCCCATTATACTGTCCCCTGCAGGATTATAAAATAGGGATGCCATGTGTGGTTAGGATTCCCCATAGGAAATAGCTGCAGGACTGGAACGTTGGGCACAGAAGGTTAAGGGCAGATATTGGGGGGCAACTAGAGTTAAAATCTGTATAAAGTGTTGTTGACCAGAAATACCTGTAGTACTGATATGTTACCCACAAATCCTGTAGGATTTGCGGGTACGCATTTGTAGATAAAGACGTGGTGGGTTATGGAAGTCCAATGTAAAGTATAGGAAAAACCTGACCTGTTTTGTGGTTTACCTGTCCCCTTGTCCCAGAAATATGAGCCTTCAGGAGTGGGAGTTTTAGATGGGATATTTGTGTGAAAATGTATTTATCTTTGTAACAGGGACAGTTAAAGAAACTTGCCTCTAATCCAGCAGTGTGCTGGTGAATTGCACACCAGCAATCAGCCACACTCCACCTGGCTGATTAGAACTATAGAAAAAGCCTGTTCCCAGAAACAGGAGGAGGATTTTTCCTGAGTCCCACAATTGGGGCTGTCCCAGGAAGAACAGACCAGATTTCCTTAGTCCACACTGGACTGACCAGAGGAACAGATGTCTTGAGCTGCAGAAGGACTGTACTGTATGCTGATAGCAAGACAAGGGGACCAGACAGACAATCAAAGTGTGGCAAATTGTACTTTCCCAGCATAATGGGAAGTGTGGCGGGCAAGCACAAGTCCCCCGGCAAGCGCGAGTCCAGTTCTCATAGTGTAATGGACTAACGTAGTCCGGGATATTGTATCATCCCATTGGAGAGATAGTATGTCTCTTACTTAACATTGACACACTAAGTGGGTTACTAATATAGGCGCAAAACAAATACATTTTATTGAATTATAACAGCGGCGATTTAAAATATACAAACATTAATATTAAAATTCCCCAGACGAAGTATGCGCAGACATACGAAACGTGCGTAGGGCATCAACATGTCACAACGGTGACGTTAAACCTAGGAGGCGGCATGATTCAACTCGCCTGCTGTTTGGAAGTATCCCGTCCTTGGTCCGCAAGTATTCCTCCTGCAACTTGGTTCCGATAAGCTATTGAATACGGGTTGTATGGCGATTCATTTAACTTGATACCCACACAAAGTGGGTTATTACTGGCTTAACCCATCGGGAGCTTGGCACATATTTCTGTGTGTGGTTGTGGACCTTGGTTTACGTTAATCAGTCTTTGTATATATGTACTTTACTTTACTGGCTCCACCCATTGGGTGTTAATTCCATGCCATATACATTTTCATCAGTGAATGCGGACTTTAGATCAAGTCAATTACTTTATGTATACATATACAGCAGGTGTTTAGTGTTTACTACCTTTGTGGGATGCTAAAATCTATTTTATTAGCAGAGGAAATATATTTGTCCTGTAACAGCATGATCATATAGACTGTGGAGTATGTATTGGTTACACTCTGTAAAGACTATGCAGAGATAACAGGACAGTGTGACTTTCCAGCACTGGAATATACTTTCCTTACTTGCCTCAATTTGGGGAGGCAACATTGCTTTAATTTACAACATTGTTGCTCTGTATTGATCACACGTTACATTGGTATGCTTTGCTATTACTAGCTCTCTAATTGAGAACAAGAGGTTTTTCCAACATGCAACAGTGTCCTAATTAAAACCACCCTTACCTTTGTCTGCTCCATCAGGAGACATACTCCTACATGAGCCAGCTTTGCTCTTTGATCACCGTTTGATATAAGGTCAATATATGTAGTATTATTCTACAAGGTTAATATATGTAGTAGTATTCCAACAGATACTGCTTGAGACTACTCTCTCCTTTTCTGCCAGCACCACATTGGTTTATAAGAATGATGGTTATTACTAAGTAATATAGGTTCTATCAGTTATTAATTGTCCTGATCTAATACATTGGGGTCACAAAGATCTAACCGGACAGAGAATAGAACTAGTTACTTTATATTGCCTTCCATCAGGATTCTTTATCGTGCGCCCCCCTGGGGAATTTTAATATTAATGTTTGTATATTTTAAATCGTCACTGTTATAATTCAATAAAATGTATTTGTTTTGCGCCTATATTAGCAACCCACTTAGTGTGTCAATGTTAAGTATATACTATCTCTCCAATGGGATGATACAATATCCCTGACTACGTTAGTCTATTACACTATGAGAATACGAGTGCAGCTAATTTAGGAACTTGTGTAAATCTTTGTTTACATTTTTTGTTCTGATATATGATTATCCCAATGCACCATTGTTAGAATCTTTATGGATACTAGGTGAGTGTTGAATCAATCTTCTTCTTTGCACACAGGTTCTCAACACTGCCTCAACCTTTTGTAGATGTGTCCCAATCTGGACTATAAATTACCACATCATCTAAGTAAGATGAGGCATTGTTCAAGTACGGCTATAACAATTTATTCATCAACCTTTGGAAGGTTGCAGGTGCCCCATGAAGGCCAAAGGGTAAAACGGTATACTGGAAGAGGCCTTCAGTTGTGGAGAAGGCTGTTTTCTCTTTTGCTGACTCTGTTAATGTGATTTGTCAAAAACCCTTTGTAAGATCCTAAGTGGTTACAAAACAGGCTCTCGCGAGCCTCTCAATTAACTCGTCTACCTGGGACATAGGATAGGCGGCAAACTTCGAGACTTCATTGACTTTTCTAAAGTCATTACAAAACTGTATTGACCCATCAGGCTTAGGTTCCAAGACAATAGGGCTGGACCACTGACTATGGGACTCCTCAATTACTCCTAGGTCTTGTATCTTCTGATTGAATAGCCCCTCTTCTGGCTTCTGGGATCCTATAAGGTCTTATCTTAACGGCTATTCCCAGCTTGGTGACAATATCATATAAAAAACTCCCCTAGTTTTCCCTGGTACACTGGAAAATATGTCCTTGTTCCTATTTATCAATTCTACAGCTTCCTCCGTATTGTTCAGGAGCGAGTTCTGACGATATTCGAACTAGTGGATCCTCCACTTTCCCAGATTTGTTACCTACTGTACCACCATCAGACATACCTCTCTATCCTTCCAGGATTTTAATAGATTTATGTGATAGATTTGCTCTACCTTCCTCCGATCTGGCTGCCGAATTTTATAATTCACCGGGCCAACCTGTTCTAGAACTTCATATGGCCCTTGCCAATGTGATAACAGCTTGCTTTTGGCTGTAGGAACAAGCACCATTACTCAGCCCCTTGGTCGGAAGCTGCAAACCGTAGCATGTCTGTTGTAAAGGTTCTGTTGGGCCCTCTGTGCCTCTTCTAAATGTTGTCTGATATGGGAGTAACATGAGCAATGTGTTCTTTTAGATCTTCTACAAATTGGATGACATTCTTCCCTGGAACAGCTTGTTGCTCCCACTCTTCTTTGAGGCTATCCAGAATCCCACTAGGGCATTTCCCATGCAGGAGTTCAAATGGGGAAAACCGTGTAGGGGCCTGTCGCACCTCTCGGATAGCAAACAAGAGATAAGGCAACAAGGTGTCCCAGTTTTTTTTTTTTTTTATAACTTGAAATTTTTATTGATGTAAAGTACAGGAACAAATTATACCGTAGCAGTAACATATGCAAAGAAAATAAAATATACATCCAAATTAATTTATACAAGTGTTACATTGTGATCTGAATGATAACAGGACAACACAAGACAAGACTAGACTAACTGAGACAACAACCAGCTCACGGTGAATCGGCTGCTATCCTATTTATAGCATGTATATAGCGTACTACCGGATGGTGAGGGGTGGGGATGACATGGGGGGGGGGGAGAGTAGAAGGATAGTATGGGTGGGCCAGTCCATAGGTGTGGAGGAGGATCTCAGGGAGTTGCAGTTTAGGTTAGGGTTTCTAAACCTTGACCTATTTGGGTATGTTTCCAAGTCCCTGTTGTGTGTGATCTTTCTTGCAATATTGTTCATGCTAACAGTGGACTCTGTGTAAAGATGAGGTATGATCTGGTCGAGCCAAAGGAGAATGCATCCAGAGCTATCAATGCCAAATTGTGGTACATTCCACCCCTGGGATGTCTGTTTGGGCCAGCCAAGGTACCCAGATCTTTAGATAATTGTTGCCAGTGTCATTAACTAAGCTTGTTAATTTTTCTATCTGGCAGACATGCCAAATCCTGTTACGAATCTTGGGGATGGAGGGGATCTCATTAAGTTTCCATACTGCTGCGATCTCGCATCGGGTCGCTAGGGCAAGGTGCCCGATTAACTTATTGTTTGCTCTTGAGAGCCCCTCTAGTGGTCTGTTCAGTAAGAACAACCACGGGTCAAGGGGGATCGGGAGGTCCAAGATCCTCTGAGTCCAATCTCGAATTCCTTCCCAATGCGGGGTGATCCGAGGGCAAGACCACAGCATATGTAACAGGTCAGCCGACTCTCCGCACTGTCGAGGGCACAGCGGGGAGAGTCCTGGCACATACCTTGATAATTTTAGTGGAGTATGGTACCATCTCATTAGGACCTTATATGCATTCTCCTTTAGTGTAGTGCAGATTGAGCTTTTGGTTAGAGCTAGATAGATATTATCCCAGTCATCATCCTCTAAGGTTTCTCCTAGGTCTGATTCCCACTGGGCTCTGTATTTCGGGTGTCGCTGAGCCGGGTTAATAGATCTGATTACCTCTCCGTATAACTGCAATGTGAGTCCCGAAGTGTCTGACTCTGTCAGACAGAGCTTTTTGAAGTTAGTCAGTGCTGGATAGGGGGCGAATTTGTTGTGAAATGCTCGGACCTGAAGGTACTTAAAAAATTCAGAGTGCGGGATGCTTTTTTCAGATCTTATATGTTCAAACGTTTTAATTTTTGTATTTTTTCCCTCCAGGTCTCTGAGGCGTAAATAACCTGCCTTTTCTCAAATTGAGGTACTGCTGCATCTCAGACCAGGAGCAAAGTCAGAGTTCCCCCATAGGGGGGACATCAGGGAGTTTTTAGTGGTTAGGGAGTACTTGTGCTTTGACGTATTCCATATTCACAGTGAGTTGGTCATAGAGGAAAGCGGAATATCAGCCGTTGCTCGTGCTGTTTTGGGGAGCCAAATTAGGGACTTCAGCTCTATTGGAGCGCAAACCGCCCCTTCTAGTTCCATCCATCGTTTCAATGTAGGGCTGGAGTGCCATTGGATAATTTGGCAAAATTGCGCTGCTTTGTAGTAGGACAACAGGCAAGGTACCGCTAAGCCCCCTGCAGCTGTGGGTCGTTTCATAATGAATTGGTTTGCTCTCGTTTTTTTGCCTCCCCAGATAAATTTGGAGATATCAGACTGAAGCGAGAGTAATTCTTTCAGTCTCAGTGGCACCGGTAACTTTGGAATAGATATAGGATGCGGGGAAGAAGATTCATTTTGATACTCTGTATCCTTCCTATCCATGAGATTCTTTGGGAAGACCACTTTAAGATATCAGCTTTTAGAGACCGAATTAAGGGAGGATAGTTTGCTTTATAAATATCTCTGACATCTCTGGTAATATGGATTCCCAAATATTTAATCTGGTTCTGCTTTTAATTAAAATCAAAATTTAGCTTTAGTAGCTTTTCAACCTCCATGGGGAGGCTGATGTTCAGAGCTTCTGATTTACATTGGTTGATTTTGAATCCAGATATTTTAGTAAATTTATCTAGCAAGTTGAAGAGATTTGGCAGAGAGGTGAGGGGTCGTGAGAGTAATAACAAAATATCATCAGCGTATAGGGCTGCTTTGTGGGATTGCGAGCAAACATCTACTCCTACTATATCTGGACAGCCATGGATCTGCGCCTCTAGGGGTTCCATACAGAGGGCAAACAGGAGGGGGGATAACGGGCACCCCTGTCTCGTGCCGCTTTTAATTTGGAATTGGACAGATGGAAAACCTTGGTGTATGACCCTAGCAGTGGGCCTAAGTAAAGTGCCATGATCGCTTCACTCACTCTATCTCTGAATCCGAATGCCCGAGCGTCTCTTTTAAGTACGGCCAGTCGGTCCTGTCGAACGCTTTTTCCGCATCCAGACTTAACATCATATTTTGTGATTTTCCTTTGTTTGCCAATTCTATCAGATCAATGATTCGTGGGGTGTTATCCGCTGCTTGTCTACCTTTAATAAATCCGACTTGATCTGGATGTATCAGCCTGGGCAGGATCTGACTTAGTCTATTGGCCATAAGTTTGGCGTAGATTTTGATATCAGTATTAATTAGGGAGATTGGTCTATAACTTTTGCAGTCCAGCGGATCTTTACCTGCCTTATGAATTAGTGATATAGATGCCCGAAGCATCTCTCCGGGGATCGGGGCTCCCGTTAAGATTGCGTTAAACATGCGGAGCAGCTTGGGGGCTAGTACTTTGCAGAACTTTTTATAGTATATCCCCGAAAAGCCATCTGGGCCGGGGGCCTTAGACGTTTAAGTTCCTTTATAACCGTGGCTATTTCCTCTACAGTAAATTCAGCACCCACACTCTCTCTATCAGCCTCTGTAAGTTTTGCTAGGTTTGAGTTTGCTAGGAAATCTCCTAGGGCTTTACTCGTTTTGGTGGTCCTTTATGTGCCACTTCCTCTCCGTTATATAGAGATTCGTAGAATTTGCCAAATTCGTCTACTATAATTTTAGGATTGGCCGAAGTGGCGCCTGACTCCAATCTAATCACTTGAATATTATAATTGGGCTGTCTATTACGTAGGAGTCGGGCCAGCATCGTATCTGGCCTGTTAGCCCTCTCATAGAATTTCCTCCTAGACCAACAAAGCGAATTATCTGCCCTGGATGTCAAAAGCATATTTAATTCAATTCTAATGTCTTTCATTGCCTGGAGGACCTGAGGATCTGGATTTTTTTTGTGTCTCTCAGAAAGGGAGCTTAATTTAGTCTTGAGGGTGACAATTTTAGCATCTCTCTCCCGTTTCCGCCTAGCTGCGACACTTATCAATGTGCCTCTGAGGGTCGCCTTGTGAGCCTCCCAGAGAACTAACTGAGATTCCACAGAGCCTGTGTTGATTTAAAAAAATTGGTTGATTTCTTTACCAATGTGTTCGCATATATCAGGGATTTTCAAGAGGGATTCGTTTAGTTTCCAGTTTGCTCCAACCCTGTCATGTTTAATTTGGTTACACCTTAGCTCTATAGGTGCATGGTCAGACCATGAAATATCATGGATTTCCGCTCGGGCGACCAACGGGACCAGTCTACTAGAGACGAAGAAGTAGTCGATTCTACTGTATGAATTGTGAGGGTGGGAGTAAAATGTGTAATCCCTCTCTAGTGGGTGCAATTCTCTCCAAATATCTGATAAATTATTTTTACGGAGGCCTGTAGTCAGGGAGAGACTCACTTTTTTGTTATTGTCTTTAGGGGTACTAGACCTATCTGGTTGGAGGGTGATATTGAAGTCCCCTGGCACAATCAGAAGACCATGTGCTCAAGTGTATAGGGTTTGAAAGAAGGTGTCAAAAAAATTCGCATCTTGCTCACAAGGAGCATACACAGCTACAAATGTGATGGGTTGTTCATGTATGGAGCCTGTTAGAATGACGTAACAGCCTTCTTTATCTCTTCTTATTGTCTTAGTGACAAATGGGATCCTATTGTGGAAAAGTATGGCAATCCCCTTCTTTTTTTCAGGGGCCGAAGAATTGTTTATCCATGAAGCGAAGGGCACTTTTGTCGCTAAAATGTGTTTCTTGGAGCATCAATACATCGGCGCCTCGTCATTTATATTCTGTGAAAGCTATTTTGCATTTAGTGAGGCTGTTAAAACCTTTTACATTGTGTGAGATGATGTTAAGGGCCATTTTATGGTGGTGGGTGTGGAGTGTAGCTCCTGAGTGGTAATCTTACCCCTCTCCTAGGGCCGGGTGATCCGTCGGTTGGGTTGACGGGTGAATTGGAGACCTTGGTTCCGTAGGGACTGTGAAGGGCCACTCCTTTATCTGTTAGGTGAGGGAAAGGTGGTGGTGGTGGTGGGGGGGGGGGAAACATGAGGATAGGAGGGGACGGGGACACATGTAACATACAGAAAACATGAACACAACACTGTCAGTTTTAATGATATAACTCTATAAGCATATAAACAGAGAATGTGCAGGATCCCCTCTGGGCCAGCCCGAGTGGGATCCTTGTGCCCGTAGGTAGAGCCAAACAGATCGTCCATAAAATGGACTTTAACACGACCCATTATATATTTATGGGTCGAAAGTGGAGACGCCTGCTACGGGGGGTAGAGGCCCGCCGGCGCACCTTAAAACGCTACGGGGGGTAGAGGCCCGCCGGCGCACCTTAAAACACTTTATATTAACTTGTACCTGAAAAGTTTTTGTTTTTAACAATTAACAATTACCGGCAGCAAACAGTAATAATATATAAAATAGATGAACAACCTATCTTACAAATGGCGTAAGATAATGAACAGCAGGGTAGATATATACTTGTAAACAGGGGGGGGAGCCTACCCTCTCCTGTGGGTGACCTCTTGGTTTTAGTATGACACTACCCTTATCTATGTAGCTTATATTGCCTACATAACCTTCCTCGTCCATATAGCCTATATAATCTACATAACCTGAATAACCCGTCTAACTCACATAGTTTACGTTGCCTAAACGTAAATATATGTGGATACCTTGCATATATATCAAGAATAAACCTTCGTAAATAACCGTTGTAAATAAACCTGTAGAACCTAAATTAACTAACCCTATGCCCCCCAGACTTTAACTTTCGCTATAGATTTAAACATGACTAATCTAAGTCCTCCCCCCGAACTCATGACCTGAGACCTGCATTTAAAATTGAAATTGCTTGCATTTAGGGGACTGAGATAAGTTAATCCCATGGGATACACCTACTACTGGGTGATCTCCGTTATTAATGAGCTCAGCCCTTTAAGAGGGTGAGAGCAGGACAGGACCGGGCTCGGTGGCCTTTATTAAAACTTGATTTTGTCCCTCTGGTGTGGGCGGCTGGAGGGGAAAGGAGTTGCTCTCCCTCGCAGGCCACTCCGGATGTTCCGTGTCCTCCCCCCCCCTCCCGCTCGGCCATGACGTCACCACCGCCTCTGGCCAATCCGCAACTCCTGTGTCATCGCGAGGCGCCGGAAGAGGGGGGGAGGGACCGGAAGGGGAGGGAAGGCCGCCATTTTGCTGGTGTAGGTTGAGCCTCTCGGAGTTGTGTCCTGCGGGCCCGCGCTTCTCCTCGGAGGATCCCGCTCAACTTGAAGATAGCATGAAGACAAGATGGCTGCCGGTTCCATTTTTTGGGTAGATCAGCGGGGGGAACAGCAGGGGGATCCACACGATGACTACCAGGTGCAGAAACAGGGACGTTGTTTGTTCGACAGGGCTCGCTGGGATGATGTAGACAGATGAGCCTGGCGAGGTACTTTTTTTCGGGGGGCTTCAGCTCGATCTGCTGGGCTCATCTGGGGGTGATCCAGCTCGGCTTATTTCTTGGCATTCGGAGGAGTGGTTACGGATCCAGCAGGACCCATTGTGCTCCAGGTAGATAGTGGGACCTCGCCCCTCACCGGGGAAGTATGTGGGGAGATCCGAGGAGACTCTGAGGATTGCCCCAGGCCCAGTTTGCAGAGGAATTCGTCCCCATCTTCAGGTCTGCGTAAGGTATGTGCATTACCATTTTTAATTACTAGCAGAGCGAAGGGGAACAGCCAGCGGTACTTGAGGTTATTGGCCCTCAGTGTTTTTGTCACTAGCCCCAGGCCTCTACTCCTGGCCACTGTAGATGGGGCTAGTCTTGATAGACCTGGAACTGGACCTCATCAAATTTGATAAACTTTTGATTCCTGGTGCTTTGGGCGATGGATTCCTTAGGCTGGGAGCGGAGGGCCCTATGGCATCTATCCAGGTGTCTGTTCAAGTCAGTTCCATCTGGTAAGAGTTGTTCTACCCAGCGAGTGATAAAGTCTTCTGGGTCTGATACTGCCTCTGGGACCCCTCTGATGCGGAGGTTATTTCTCCTATCTCTATTATCGGAGTTTTCCAGTTTGTCCCACATATCTTTTAATTGTGCAGATAGAGAAGCTACTTCTGTCTTGGTATGTTGTAAGGCAGCAATTGTATCGTCCGATTTGACTTCCAGGGTGTTTGTTCGTTCCCCCAGGGCATCCAGATCTTTGCGCAGGGCCCAAAGCTCTGATTTGAAGAACCTCTGCATTTCTCCGCAAAGTTCTTTAATATCTTTTACTCTTGCCCATTCCTGGTCTCCGGTTCCTGATGGAGGTCTGGTGGCCTCAACATCTGTGTCTTCATCGCCAGTGTCATTAGATGTAGCGGGGGGAGGCTTATCTCTGTTTTTGTTATCCCTTCCTGTCCGTCGCCATTGCTGCAGGAGATTTGAGAGGGGTTTTATGAAAATAACTTGCAACCGCGGTGACTCTTCTGCCTTTTCTTGTGGTCAACGGCATCCCCTGCCGTTCGTATAGCTGAGGCTGTCTTTATTGCTGGGAATTGTGATTAAAATGCTGGTATATAATCAAATAATTGCACCGGCAGGCAGGAGCTCAAACTTCAAGCTTCCATGCACCACCGCCTCGCGCATGCGCCTCCAAGGTGTCCCAGTTCTTATCATCACTACCAACCACCTTCCTCAACATCATCTTAAGAGTTTTATTAAATCTTTCTACCAGTCCGTCCGTTTGCGGATGGTAAACAGAGGTTCTTAAGGACTTTATTTTTAGCTCTACGCATAATTCTCACATAAGTTTAGATGCAAACGGGGTGCCCTTATCTGTCAAAATTTCCTTCGGTATCCCGAGTCGGGAGAATACTTGGAACAATTCCTTAGCTGTGGCTTTGGAGGAAGTTTTACGTAAAGGCAGCGCCTCTAGATAGCGAGTGGCATAATCTACAATGACTAAGATGTATTGATGACCCTTGGCATATTTCTCCAAGGGACCCACTATATCCATAGCAATCCTCTCAAATGGAATCTCAATAATAGCCATAGGAATTAACGGGGCCCTCAAGCTTGGTCGGGTGGCTGTCAACTGACACTCGGGGCAGGAGGCACAGAACCTTTTTACTGCAGTATATATCCATGGTCAGTAAAATCTTTTTAGGATTCTTTTCTTTGTTTTCTCTACTCCAAGATTACCCCCAATAAGTGAGAGTGTGCTAGCTCTAGGACAGTTCTATACTTCCAAAACCTTCCTCTTATGGAGTTTGGCCGGTTACATCTACGGGTAACTCTGACTCCTGAGTGTCAACAAGCCCTGTCTCTGACAACTCCTCATCCTGTTTTCCCTCTGTTAGGAGTAGTAACCGGTGCTAACTGGGGTGGGGGCGGACCTCTTTTTTGTCCTTCCTATGTTCTCGTTTTGATTTAGGGGTTTTAGACACTTCAGAGACTAATTCCGGGTCTGTAAATGGAAAAACATCCTCCAGAGTAGGATTGTTTAAGGTGAGTTGTCCTCTGATCAGGGTGTCAAACATAGGAAAATTAAAACCTAACACTAGGGAATGGGGTAACTTTGGTACAATTGCTTCTGCAGTTTGGATGACTTGCCCCTTGACTTTTACTTTTATCGGAGTTGTGGTGTAAGGAAGCATACACCCATGCACACATAATACTTGCAGCTTCTCACCCTGGCGTAACTGGAGAGGCTTAACCACCTTCCCTGATACCAAGTTAATATCACTCCCTGAATCTACCAGGACGGAGATTGGTTTACCATTTAAAATTACTGTGGTGAGGAAGTTGTGAGTATTTTTATCCCTGCGGGTCACACATGCCACGCCACAGAACTATGACCTCAAGACCCATATGCACACTCCATTTGTTCAGACAACTTAGGGCAGTGAGCCTTAATATGTCCCACCTCCCCACATTCAAAAAAAAAAATTGACCCAGTTCGGTCTTGAAACCCTTTCAGAAATTTAGAGTTTCTGTCCTTATCCAGGTTTTCTTCAACTCCCTCAAACCGTGCGGCTGGTCGTGGTTCTTTGTTCCAGCACTGGCTTCTACTGTTTGTGTTGGGCCGTTGGTTTTGGTTTGTGCAAGAGAACGTGGAGCGTGACAGTTCACAGGTGGATAGAAAACATTCCACTGCGCCTACCATAGCATCATAAGTGAGGGGATCGCCTTGTCCCACCCAATGTCAGAGGTCCTGGGGAACTGCTCGAATGAAGTGGTCCAACACCACCATCTCAATGATCCGGGTTGGGCTATATGCTTCTGGTTTTAGCCACTTTGTTGCCAGATGGATCAAATCTCATAACTGGGATCTGGGTGACTTCTGTTCCTGGTATCTCCATGTATGGAACCTTTGCGCACAGACTGCAGGAGTCCCTCCAATCCTTGCAAGGATTTCGCTTTTTAGACGGTCATAATCTGCTGCGGCTTCTTCGTCAAGGTCACAATATGCTTTTTGGGCTTCCCCTAGTAGAAAGGGTGCGATAATCCCAGCCCATTTGGAGCGGGCCCAACTTTCCCAGGAAGCGATTCGCTCAAAGGACCGAAGGTAACCCTCTAGGTCATTTTCTGCAGGTATAGGTTTCCCTGGGTGGGCGGCACCTTGGCTGCACTGGTCGAGTCCATAGTAATCTGGGCCAGGCGTTGAGCGTTTCTGCGATAACGCGAAGCTGGGCCGCAAGTATCTGGTTTGTCTCATGTTGTGCCACAGTGCTTTTAAGTCCCTGTCTGTTAGTTTCCTGCTGAACAGTGTTGCTGTGTAGTAGGGCCTTCACAACGACCTCCATACTGACAGTAACTGTCCGCACAGGATCCACCAGTCGCAATGTGCAGCTCCGTCTCAGGGTGTTCGGCATCCCACTTCTTACACCACTTGTGGCAGGATGACCATGGTTAGTGAGGAGGCAACACAATTCTTCCGGTGAAATAATATACTGGGGGTTTTATTTGTCCAAAAATATAACAAAACAATGGGTGCTCTGTCCCTTTAAGTAAAACAAAAGATAAACCAAAAGCCTATCCCCTTTAGGGAAACTAACTAAACAAAAGTTCAGTCTATCTACCTGGCTGGCTAGCTAAGCTAGACCAGAGCAACAATATTCGGTAACACTACTTGGCTCCTTACCTGGGAGCTTTATTCCCCCCGAGACAGCATAAATATGAGCAGCCTCTGTCTGTCTGTCAGCTCTCCTCTGTCCTCTCTTAGTGTCTGAGAGAGATTGCAGCCCCAGAGGCATTTCCTCTTCCTCTTTTAAAAGCAGGTGAGCTTACTTAATTAGTATCACATGAGGACTGCCTAATCAGTGGGGTTAACTCCTCGTATACTGGAAAGCAGGCATACTGCCACCTCCTACTAATGTATAGAGAGTATATGACTCTGTCACAGATGATAATGATTACGGTGGTGAGGAGATGATGACGAATGCGCAACATAATACAGTACTACTATTTTGACTTCTAATTGCCACACTAGTGGCTATATTGAAAAATATACAGGCAGATCACACAGGCAGAACTTTCTGAATTCTGTGATAACACAAATGTCAGACCGCGAGGTAGAAACATGCCAACCCGATCGATATGGCTGTGATCTAGGGTTGCCAGGTGGCTTGTCCAAAAATACTGGACACTATGGTGAAAGGTGCGACGCATGCGAGAATCGTTGGTGGGGAAGTATGTTATTTATAAATGACCTGACTGTTATGTCATTTTTTCTAAATTTCACTCCAAGTATTCACCAATTTGCACCAATTTATATTCTATTTCATAAAAAATCTGGGGAGGAGTCTTGGGACACAATTCCGAGGATTTTTTTAGGAAATAGAATATGAAATAGTGCAAATTGATGCAAATTGGTGAAAATTGGTGCATGCTTGGAGTGAAATTTAGAACAAATTACGTAATGGTCAGATCATTTAGAAATAACTGACCTGACATGACTGTACATGGCGAGAAATACTAATCTTAATGCTCCTCACACAAATTCCAAGATTGTTGCAACCCTCCTCATCCTCTCTCTGTCTCCTCTTTGTCCTCTCACCCTCCTATCCCCCCATGTCCTCTCAAACCCTCCCTTCATCCTCGCTCATCCCCCCATCCCCTCATAACCCCTCCCTTCATCATCTGTTACCCCTCTCCCTGTCATTATCAGTTCAGTAGCTTTCAAATTTAGACTTCAAAATCCAGCTTTAAATTGCATATTGAATCATGCCATTGAATAAGTAACCTGCTCTGCCTTCTTGGGGATGATCTGTAAGTAAGAGTGCTGCAGAGATTGCAATGCTGCTGTAATGAGAGCTGAGTTATGGAGCCTTTCTTAGAATTTACAATGGGGGTTATTTTTAATAGATCTTGAAAATGGGAAGACTGTTAGTATAGTAAAAGAAAAGTAAGGGTGAGTGAGCAATTAAACAAAGTTGCCAGTACTGTATGTACTGTATGTATGTATGTATGTCACCGCACACACACACTGAGACACAAACACACACACACACACACACACACACACACACACACACACACACACACTGAGACATATACACACACACACTGAGACATATATACACACACACACTGAGACATATATACACACACACACTGAGACATATACGCACACACTGAGATATACACACACACTGAGACATACAAACACACACTGAGATATACACACACACTGAGACATATACACACACACACCGAGACATATACACACACACTGAGACATATACACACACACTGAGACATACAAACATACACTGAGATATACACACACACACTGAGACATTCACACACATACAGGCAGGACACAGACAGAAAGACAGACACACACACATACACTCACACACAGATACACACACACACTGAGACATACAGACACATCCACACACACAGGACACAGATATACAGACACACACTGAGACACACACACACACACACAGGCAGGACACTGAGATACACACACACTGAGACACACACACACACACACAGCCTCACCTCTCTGCTGCATGCTTTTCCTCCGCTCTTTGGTCCCACCCCCCAGGCTCCTGCCACCTCCTGATTGGCTGAATTACACAGCAGCAACCAATCAGAAGCTGCCAGCCCCCTAGCAGCAGCAGCCCTGCTCTATCCCATGTCCGGTATTATCTCTCATATTTTACCGGACAGGGGAACCAAATACCGGCCTGTCCGGTTCAATACTGGACACCTGGCAACCCTACTGTGATCATATCAGTGCTACCTGAATAGGCCCCTCGGTGTCGTTGCCTCTTCATTATCAGTACAGTATATAGATACTCTGTGGCATTATACAGTGCAGCGTGTTCATTATCAGTGTATAGATTCTCTGCATGTATGTATGTATGTATGTATGTCTTTATTTATATAGCGCCAGAAGTGTACTCAGCGCTTCACAAAGAATACAGTACAGGGAATTATAGTAATGCAATAAGTGCAGAAAAATCAGACAATAGGAAAGGAAATCCCTGCCCCGAAGAGCTTACAATGTAAGAGGGAGATTTACAGAGACAGTATGTGAGGGAATAAGTGCTGTAGATGGCAGTGCTTGGCCACAATGGGTGGTAGGAGTGACTGAGTGTGGGTCAGTAACCATGAGTGCAGGTTATTGGGATGCTTGATTTGTGGGGCAAGTTTTAAAGTTAGTCAGTATTAAAAGGAGAGTGTTATCACAATTTACAGGGGAAGAGATGACAGGGAGGCGTAGGAAAAATCAGGTGTGTACAGTATGTCTGGCTTCAAGCTTAGGGGAGATCCCCAGCAGAAGGAAGGAGTAGATAGAGGGTGTGAATAGAGGATTTGTGTGGGTGCTTGTTATTGAGGGGTAAAGAAGTTGTTGGGAGAAAGGTGTATAAATAATGGTGCAGTGGGGAGGTAGGAATTCGGAGAGAACGGGACGTTCACAAAGGAGTGATGAAACAGTAAACAGAAAAAGCAGTAGGAAGGGCATAGTGAGATGCAAGAGGAGAGACAGTCCAGGTATCATTATACAGCGTGGTGTGTTCATTATCAGTGTATAGATACTGAGTGCTATTATATGGCACAGTGTGTTCATTATCAGAGTGTAACCCCTTGAGAGAACACAGCAGCAGTAGCATGGAGTAGAGAAATTGATTTTTATTCAAACAGATGACAGTAATGAGAACACAGCAATCCATACATGCTATTCCTCTCTGGTGTGTACTGCAGGGAGAGAGCCAATAACAATGCAGCAGCAGGTGCACTACCACTCCCAGAAGCACCCGCTGCTGTAACAGCGACACATGACAGGATAGCCAATGAGAGGAAAGGAGTGCAAAGTTGAGAGGGAAGTAAACCAGGAACAAGAACAGAGGAGAGGGGAGAGCTATAAAGAGACCCTGGAGAGACAGCCCTGTTGCAGAGTGCTGCTGCTGTTGCTGATAAGGCCACACATAGGATTCAGCGTGGAGGATCATCAGCCCTCGGGACTAATGCCTCGTCCAGGGTGGCGCTGAGCAGGTGCGTGCGCTCACGCTGGACATGTTGCAGCACTGTACGTAGCCTGCGTGAGCGGGCGGGCGCACCTACTCGGCGCTCAGCCATTTGCCGAGCAAGCAAAATTGATTTTGCTGCTCGCAGGCGCATCATGTGAGCGGTTCGCCTAATGAGAGCGAACCATCTCCGTGACTTCGGGCCGCGCCCCCAGACGTGCGTGCACATAGCCGGCCAGGAAAAGCACAGCCGAGCAGGGCGCAGCGCCGGAGCGCCAGCGCGCCTGTTTCCACCCTGGATGAGGCCTTAGGGAGCTGTGAGTAGGAGCAGAGGAAATCCTCACTACAGCAAAGGACATGGAAGGCTTTGTGAGGAGACAGACCTGTTACGGTACCATAATATTATAATATTATCTGCGCTCATGCTTGAGAATAGTGACATCACAAACTCTCCAAACGTTGGGCTGTCCGGCAACTTTTTCGGTAAGTGCAAGCGGGGGGCATGGCCTAAACAGTGACTGGCGCTGATTGGCTGATGAGTTCATGTGACCCCTCAGCGAGCCTCAAACTCAATTCAATCTGTCTCGGCAAGTGCCCATCACCCGTGAGCGTACGTGCACGCTCACGGACATGCGCGCCTGTTGAGCGTGGCCGGACAGATTTAAATTGATTGTGCTGACTGCGCCAAGCGCGGATGCAGCCTTGGAGCTCCAACATTTATGCTAGCATCCACCTGCAGGACCGTGGGGTCTCTGTGATATATACACCCGTGCACACATGACTGCACAGCTCTTTGTTACAAGTGTAATTGTATGTATGTGACCATCACCCTGAGGATCACGTTGATGTTTATATTGTTGGGGTATGAGGGGTTGAATATAAAGATATTTATTTGGGTATACATACCCTGGTGTTGTGTCCTATTGTCTGACCTAGAACCAAGTGCTCAGTTAGGGGGCTACTCGGCCATAACAGGGTGTAGAACTCAGGCCCCCGCCTCAAAACTAAGAGGTTAGTCTAAGGTAATTAAGTGAGGGGTTATACTGTAAGTGTATAGATTTCAACATCATTATACAGCGTGGCGTGTTCATTATCAGTGTATATATATATACTCATTTGTATACAGCACATTGTGTTCATCATCAGTACATAGTGTAATCTCGCCATCATGTTGCGGGGTCTTGTGTCCCATATTAAGGCAGGAAACTCTGTATTTCTTTGTACCGGATTTATTTACAAGGGTTAAATAACACAATAATAGGCCCACCGTCCCTTTAAGGAAAAACAAATCATAAAAATAAAGCCTACAACTATCAGGAGTCTGACTAAACAACTCCAGCCCTTTCTAACTGGGTGGCAAGTTAAGATGGTTACCACCCAAAACATGTACTGCAAATACAAAAGTCCAATAAGAAAATATAACAGTCCTTATCTGTTTTGATACTGTAGGTGAATCCCTCCCACAAGAGTCCAGGAAATCCCCCTGGATCCAAGGTCATGGACAGGACAGTACTATTTGCACAGCAGACATGTCCTTGCTTCCTGAGTGTGCAACCCAGACAGTCCCAGCAGGCTCTGCGACCACTGTCCCGCAAGCCTAGGGACTGTGCCAACCAGCTTCCTTCTGGCTGGGGAGAAGTCACTCTCCCCCTTCTCTGGGGAAAGAAGTCTCTCTCTGTCTGCCTTTTACACTCCTGCTTACTCAAGAGACCAGGCTGATTAGCTGCACCTGTAACAAGCCTCTCCAGGGGAGGTTAACTCCATGTAGGCTGGAAAACACACTAGCTGCACCACTCCACCCCAGACAGAGACAGTGACTGTATCCCAATAGATACTCTTTATCATTATACAGAGCAGCATTTTCATTATCAGTGTATAGATACTCTGCATAATTATACAGCGTGGCATATTAATTCTCAGTGTGTAGAGATTTGTTGTGTATATAGGAATACTCCATCATGATTAAACATCACAGTTTGTAGAGTATCAGAATATGGGGATACTCATCAATATTACACAGCGCGGCGTGTTTATTATCATTGTTTAGATACCCATCGTCATTATGCAGTGCAGTACAGTGCAGTGTATTCATAGAGAGGAGGAGACTGAGGGAGGGAGAGTAACATTTCCACACCTATTAATATGTGTATAGGATAGAATTATAGAGAGAAACACACAGACTGTAAGGGTTCCAGTCCACGCTTTGGCTGGAACCTGCCCTTACCTGGATGCTGTGGACATTTTGATCACTGGCAGCCTGCTCTATTGGCTGACCCTGTTTCAGGGATTAAATAGCTGTCAGTGACTTCCAGCCTCTGTCTGAGCATTGTATGCATTTCCATGTATGCCTGGCCCCCTTGTATCCTGAGTCTGCCCTGTTCCTGAGCCCTCCCTGTTCTTTTGGATATCCTGTTGCCTTGACCTCTGCCTGGATCACGACTACTCTAACTGGACTCTGGTCGTTGATCTTATACCCCATACCTCAGCCCTCTGGGTCCGTTTCCTGTTCAGAGACGAGCAACGTTGCACAGACATAAGAGGGGTTGTTACAAAAAAGGGCAGCAGGATGGTTAAAATAAAAGTTAAGCCCGGTCCTGCTGTCCCTTTCATTAGAGTCACTTCCCATGACACCAGGATTATTGTAATGCACTGAGTTTGCCTGTAAATGTATTTTCCTGAAACCATCTGAAATTGTAAAACTATTGTATTTTGAAAGTAGTGGTCCGTGTATGTTATGCTTTAACACATGTAGGGCTGTAGTAGCTTCTTACTGGAGATAAAGGGCCAGGTCAGAGACCCCTTTATCCCTGAAAACAATGCCCACCTGCTGGACAATTAACTTCCCTGGGTTACGGGGGATGCCAAAGAAAGGGCATGTAGACCCCCATCTCCAGGCAGTTTTGCAGGACTTGGGATGGTCAGGAGACATGTGCAGATTCGAGGGAAGGTTGTGAACAAAGGACCCCCACTGGTTTGGCACACAGACCAAAATCAGAGCCATTTTTGGGACAGCCAAATCGGTGTCATCTCATCTGAGTCAGATCTACTCGTCTTGCAATAGCAGTCATAGGCGCTTCTCTGATTTGTCCAATCCGTAAGTCCCATTCAACCGACTTTACGATTGGCAAATGGCCAGACCTGTAACTGTGCCCCCCATCTTCTCTGATTTATCTGTTTGTTCTTCCCACTGTGATTAGACAAACACCATTTCACCATATGTTTGAAGGGAAGGGGGAAAACTATCAATGTAATGCCGATTCAGACTGTTGAAAGTTGCTCGTGGGTAGTCTCGGTCATTGGAGACAACCTGGAAATTTCAGCCTGCGGAGATGAGAGGATTTTGAAGCTCTGGAGGAGCATGGTTTGCGGGAGACGACATGGATTAGTGGCCTTATGTCGAGCCCAGCACCTTGTGATTTAGGCGATTACCATAAATGCTGAATATAGCTATTTTATTTGTTTTTATACTGTTTTTGTGTGTGGTTTAACTGTTTGTTATGCTTGTGATGTTTCATGTTTGCTTTCACCAGAACAAACCCCTGTTTATTTAACCCCTTACTCTGCCTTGTGCTGTGATTCCTTTGTAAGTTGTCTGGTCGTCTGTGACAGATGCCCTTTTCTTGTGGCAGCGGCGGGATGCACACAGGATCAACGGTTTAATTCTTTGCAGGCCCATCTCAACCATAAAACAACACACTGGGTGAAATGGTTGAGACATGGTTGCTCATCTTATGTCAGAGATGGGTACAATACAGGGTTTCTATCTGCTTTAATGAGTTGATCTCCCAGATTCTTCCCTCTGCAATAGGAAAACAGGGTAGGTGTTGGAGACTATTACATCACATAGGGATACAGTCAAAAAAATTACAATGTTTCAAGATATATTAAGAGTTCTATCTTGATGCTGGGGTATATTTAGACACAAAGGGAATTCTCTGTTCCTTCATATTTTTAACGCTATTTTTTTTGGGAGTTAACAAATTGTTTCTATCCATCTGTACCACTGTTTTCAAATGGTTTTCAACGGTTTGTGTCACTTTTGGCCCCTTTCTAAGATTTTTCTCACTATCTATTGTACACAGGTTCAAAGCTGTAATTCTTTGTGGCCAGTCTCAACCATAAAACCATGTGCTGGATTGCAGGGTGTGGAGCCAATACATATGAGAAACTCCGGGACCTTGTACCTAGGAAGCAGTTTCTCCTGTAATGTATGTCGGAGCTGCGGGAGCGGGTAATCGACCGAACTGTCGTTCAGTGGCTGCAAAGGCAAATAAGATCTTATCTGGCATTAAACGAGGAATGGACAGAAGGGAAGTAAGCACAATTATGCCCCTTTATACAGCATTAGTAAGACCACACCTTGAATATGGAGTAATATTTTTGACACCACTCCATGAAAAATACATTATGAAACTTAGCCCCCTGTAAACAGCACGGGCTATATATATATATATCTTTCTCCTACTGTGGTAAGTCCTGTTAAGGGCAGGCGCCAGTAGTAATCATGGGTTTTCCCCCTTCACGCCCTGCCTTGAGTGATAGATGCAGGCCCCTGACTCTGCTGCAGGCATGAGACAGAGGGGAGGTTCTGCTGACATCATGAGAGGTGGGGCTGACTCTATTTAGTAGCCAGTTCCTGTGAGTGACAGTTAGTTCTCGTTCGAGTCTGTCCTGGGAGTTGGAGGAGTAGGTCGAGCTCTGTCCTGGGAGCAGGAGAGAGAGAGAGAGAACTCTGGCCTATTAGTTGGAGAGCGAGCAGAGCTCCGGTGGACCAATGCCCCTCACCCTGATGAGGGGGTGATGGGGAAGATCTATCCCCACCCAGAGGATACCCTCTGGAGGTGGGCATTGGGGGTACTGAGGCCCCTCACAGACCATCCTGTAGGAGTACATCTTGGAGGAAAGGAGAGGAGAGGAGAAGGCCTGTACAACTTTGGAGTGCCTTGTGTGCTGCTGCTGCTGTGTGCTGCCAAGGCTGCTGTGTGCGAGCTAGATACAATAAAGAGACCTTGCTGATTTTACCAGAGACTGTGCGTGATTCTGGAGCATCCGCCCTGGGACCAGGGTTATTTCTTCTATACGGGTCCTACCCCATATCCCTGGGAAGGTATAGAGGATGGAGGCGCTGCACCACCACTAAAGAATGAGGCAACTACCCCAGAAGCCTGGTCCTGTGTCCCCAACATCATCGCGGGAAGCTCAGGCCCTCCTGTTACCGGCAGGTACGCACCACTCAAGCACGTGTAGCCAGCCCTCACACACCTTGGATATTGCATATGTGTCTGGGGGGGGGGGGGGAATATGGGTTACATATATATATATATATATACACACACACACTGCAGCTCTCTCCACACACACACACACACAAACGCACACACGCTGCTGCTGCTACACACAAACTCTGCTGCTGCAACACACACATACAGCACACCACACACACTAGACAGGCAGAAACTGCAGCCACAAACACACTGCAGACAGCCACTTACTTACTTTGCAGCTACACAAACTCTCTCTTCCTCCCTCCTCCCCCCCAATTCAACTAAATCTGTCAGCTCTGTACACAGAGGGAGGGGAGGAGTCACTGCCTGCTACTTCTTCCTGGCCATCCCCTGCCCTGTCTCAGAGCTGTTCCTTCCTCCTGACCAATCCCCTGCCTTGTCTCAGAGCTGTTCTGAAAACTGATTGGCTGGAAATAAACACATTGGAAATAAACACAAAAAAAAACCGCGGGGGGCGCGCGCCCCCCCCCCCCCCCCCCCCCCCCCCCCCCCCCCCGCCGGGCGCGTGTTTCACAGAACGCACTGGGGACTCAGCCTTAGCCTACAATATAAAATACTCTAATTCTCTCCCTGTAACACCTAGAATAATGATATCCTCACCGTTGCATTCGTATGATTGTAATGCACACGGGGACATCTGTCTTGACAAGACTGATTTTAATCTTTGAGGAGGGAACAAATATTTGGCATATACAAGCTGTTCATCATTCGCTTGGCGATTCCTGGCCAGCTAGTTGCGTGTGTGGGGGCGTGCCCATGACATCACGTTCTCTCTCATTGGCTGAACCGTGCACTTTACCAGGGCAAGAGCAACAAATACAAAAAAATTGCCGCCCCAAGCATCGTGCCTCTGCATGGTCACGTGCAGCTTGGACACAACAATTTGCTTTAATTGTTATGATCGCGCGCTTGCGAGCACACGAGCAAGCACTCAGCCTGGACAAGGCCTTAGGCTGCGGTCACAGTCTGCACTGCAGCACGCGCGCCGGACGGGGACGGGGACGGGGGGGCAGCGCGTGCACAGCGCTTCACCGCAGTCTGTGTAGAAAGGCAGAGATTGCGATGTGGGGGGGGGGGGGGGGGGGGGGTGGGGTTTTTGGGGGGGGGAGCCTGGACCTCATGTGGCTGGTTCGCCCTTATTGGCTGAACCGCAAGGGGGGGGGGGGCATGGCCACACCCCCGTCGCAAGTTGCAAATACAATTTTTTTGTATTTGGAAAAAGCCGTCATAGAGCGCGGCTGCACATTCCGCGCCAAGGTACCTAGTGGGCCCAGCCCCATTGAGGGGCAGTACTTGTTCGTACAGCGCACGGCTCGAGAACGCACTGGGACCGCAGCCCTAGAATCGAGGTCTTTGAAAACGAGGCTGCAAGGTTGTATTGTTGGAGAATTTCTGTAGCTTTATTCGGCAGCAGGGACAGTAAGGCTAAGGCCCCGCTCCCTCCGTCAGCGCTCCCGCACTGCAGACAGGCGGGGCGCTGACAGACACAGACCGCGATATGCGGTCTGTAGGGAGCCGGAGCGGGAGGTGGTCGGGTGTGGGAGGTTTGAGCGGAAGGGGGGGGCGTGGCTTGAGCGGAGGGACCCGCTACTCTCCCCCCACTCCCTCCCTCCACGGGCTCGGGCTGGCACTCATACACACACGTAGACACACACATACACACACAGACACACACACAGACAGAGGCAGGCACTCATGCACTCAGGCACACACATACACAAACACAGATATGCACTCAGACACACACATACACACACACAGACAGGCACTCACGCTGCTTTCCCCCCACACTCCTCCCCGCTCCCCGAAGCCTCTCCTCCTCCCTAAGCCTCCCCTCCTCATTGGCTCACTGCCACACCACGTTACGCGCCAACGCTAGGGATCACCATTCTCTTGTATCCCGTAGCGGCTGACGCGTCACAGCGTGTAGTGAGCTGTGCAGCCAGGGGGGACCGGGACCGGCTCGGGAGGATTCCCCTGCTGGTGGACAACTCGCGTGTGGCCTCCCGCGCCACCGGGCGCACCGGGTCCCAGGCCTAAGTCCAGCTAGATCTGTATATATAATTCTTTGTTCAGCAGGCCTTCCCTTAGGCCGCAGTCCCAGTGTGCACTGTAGCATGTGCGTCCGGTGGGGTGGCGGCACGTCCACAGCGCTTCACCACGATCTGGGAAAAGATGCAGGAGATTGCGATGGGGGGCGTGGCTGGGGTTTTCCCAGGGCGTGGCCATGACCGCACGCGGCTGTTTCGCCCTCATTGGCTGAGGTGGTGGCGTGGCCACCCTTCCGTCGCAAATTGTAAATACAATTTGAATGTCTTTGGAAAAAGTTGTCGTACAGCGCGGCTGCACATTCTGCGCAAAGGCACCTACTAGGCCCAGCCCCATTGAGTGGCGGTGCTTGTTCGCGCAGCGCAAGCTGAGACCTGTACTGTAGAAGGCACTGGGACCGCGGCCTTAAAGTAAAACAGCATGTTTTAATCAATATCTGGTGATACAGTATTTAGATGAATATCTAAACATATTTGGCAACATTATTATCCCTTTGAGACTTGTCTAAACATTTGACACGAAATCAAATTTTGGGGTAAACCGCTTAACATTTTGCGAAGGAACTTTGGACAGTTTAGTACATGTCAATTCATTACACTGATCTTTTGCCCCATCTCAAGGATTTGTGACCCATTAGTTTTTTTAGTTTTTCCTTTTTGTATATTCTGTTTTCACCTGGGTTGGTAGAGTTTCCTGTTCCTGAAGCACAGACACAGCACCGACTGCACTGTATTCATCTATGACAGTTTCAGCTATAGAATTCAGTACATGGATATGTAACTTTAAAGACAAAGATAGACCTTGTAAGTATAGGATTGATTCCAAACTCCCTTCTCTAAGGACCTCTATGTCATGTCTTCACAATAACACACTACCTTGTTGTTACTGAACGATCCTTCTTTATTACTGCTGACAGGTAGTCATTTTCCTGGTTACCTCAGACTACTGTTTGTCTGTTTCATGCCCTGATGTTCTCTGACTGGCTCCCACTCTACTTCCTGGTTCAGAAGTCAGAGTGGTGACATCACAGCATCACATGACAGTGACCAGGAAGTACCCAATACACCACACTCATTTCATTTTTATATATTTTTTTAGATATCCCTGCAGGAGCACATGTGGTGCTTAATCAGTGTATTAATCATATTGTAGGGTTTTCTTTTCCCCCACGAAAATTGTAATTAAATCAATGCTGCGTCTTACAATCGATGGCGCCTTAGAATCGAGGAAATACGGTGACTCTGGGACATCTGTACACTTTCACCAGTTACTGCTATTATAAACATATTGTTTTATTGGACCATTCATGCAATGACCAGGTTAAGCCAGGTGACTTCACAAGAGACTAAGAAAAAATAGGTATTTAAAATACCTATGTGCAAATTTGCTTGTTATTCCCCAGAATCCCGGCTACAGTGGAAGCACTGTATGCTAGGAGATAATATGAAAGGCGGGGTTGCAGACCTATCTGCGACATGTGAATGTGCTCACAAGTGATATTTTTTATTTGCTGTATACTGAACGATAGAGGGTTTTTGTCACTTATTTACTTACTACTGTATATCTTATATAACATGTAGTTGTAGGGGGACCAGATTTTCAAAATGAAAAACCGGGACACTTTAAAACATTATTTATAAAACAATGTACATCACGGCACGCCCCCGTTGCCATGACAACAAGACACTAACGTCAGGTGGTGACATGTTGCCATGACAATGTGGCATCACTTGATGCCTCGTCACCATAATGCATCCCATTGTCATGTCAACTTGATGCCGCGTGACGTCACGGAGCGGCTCGTTGTTATGGCAATGTGTATTACGTGACGTCGCGCAGCCATGTTGACGGAATTTGGAGGGGAGGATACAGCCAAAGGTAAGATAAATAAATATATAATAAAAAGGATCTAAAAAATGTTATCTCCGGGTTAGCCTTCAATAGAAGGTGGCAACCCTGGCTGCAGTGTGTGTTTCTGTATACAGAGGTGGGCCCTGAAGTGTGTGTTTCTGTATACAGAGGTAGGCCCTGCAGTGGGTGTTTGTGTGTATAGAGGTGGGGGCTGCAGTGTGTGTTTGTGTGTATAGAGGTGGGGGCTGCAGTGTGTGTTTGTGTGTATAGAGCAGTGATTCACAACCTTTTTTGTTTGGAGGAACCCTTTAAGTATTTCGTTACATTTTGGGGAACCCCTATCTGGATAACATGTTCGACGGGTAAATCACAAAAAAGACGTGTAAAGAAGTGGGGGTAATAAATAATAATTAACTCATACTTTTGAATAAACAATGTGTATATATTTTGTAATGATTTTGGTTTAAACATCTCCCCCCCCCCCCCTGATGAGGGGGTGATGGGGAGGATCTACCACCACCCAGAGGATACCCTCTGAGGTGAGCATTGGGGTATTGAGGCCCATCACAGACCATCCTGTCGGAGTACATCTTGGAGGAAAGGAGAGGAGAGGAGAAGGCCTGTACACTTTTGGATTGCCTTGTGTGCTGCTGCCGCTGTGTGCTGCCAAGGCTGCTGTGTGCGAGCTAGAGACAATAAAGAGACCTTGCTGATTTTACCAGAGACTGTGTGTGATTCTGGAGCATCCACCCTGGGACCAGGGTTATTTCTTCTATAAGGGTCCTACCCCATATCCCTGGGAAGTTATAGAGGATGGAGGCGCTGCACCACCACTTAAGAATGAGGCAACTACCCCAGAAGCCTGGTCCTGTGTCCCCAACATCATCGCGGGAAGCTCAGGCCCTCCTGTTACCGGCAGGTACGCACCACTCAAGCACATGTAGCCAGCCCTCACACACCCTAGATATAGCATCTATGTCTGGGGGGGGGGGGGGAATATGGGTTACATATAATTACTTATTGATCCAGAGGAAGGCAAACAAAATACCCATTACTCTGCCTTGTGCTGTGATTCCTTTGTAAGTTGTCTGGTCGTCTGTGACAGATGCCCTTTTCTTGTGGCAGCGGCGGGATGCACACAGGATCAACGGTTTAATTCTTTGCAGGCCCATCTCAACCATAAAACAACGCACTGGGTGAAATGGTTGAGACATGGTTGCTCATCTTATGTCAGAGATGGGTACAGCACAGGGTTTCTATCTGGTTTAATGAGTTGATCTCCCAAATTCTTCCCTCTGCAATAGGAAAACAGGGTAGGTGTTGGAGAATATTACACCACATAGGGATACAGTCAAAAAAATTACAATGTTTCAAGATATATTAAGAGCTCTATCTTGATGCTGGGGTATATTTAGACACAAAGGGAATTCTCCCTTCCTTCATATTTTTAACTCTATTTTTTTTTTAGAGTTAACAAATTGTTTCTATCCATCTGTACCACTGTTTTCAAATGGTTTTTAACTGTCTGTGTCACTTTTGGCCCCTTTCTAAGATTTTTCTCACTATCTATTGTACACAGGTTCAAAGCTGTAATTCTTTGTGGCCAGTCTCAACCATAAAACCATGTGCTGGATTGCAGGGTGTGGGGCCAATACATATGAGAAACTCCGGGACCTTGTACCTAGGAAGCAGTTTCTCCTGTAATGTATGTCGGAGCTGCGGGAGCGGGTAATCGACCGAACTGTCGTTCAGTAGCTGCAAAGGCAAATAAGATCTTATCTGGCATTAAACGAGGAATGGACAGAAGGGAAGTAAGCACAATTATGCCCCTTTATACAGCATTAGTAAGACCACACCTTGAATATGGAGTAATATTTTTGACACCACTCCATGAAAAATACATTATGAAACTGGAAAAAGTGCAGAGAAGAGCCACCAAATTAAGAAATGGGAGGGGAAAGCAGACAAATGAGGAGACTAACCAATTTAGAGTTATTTACATAAGAAAAGAGGTGTCTACGAGGGAATATGATAACTATATACAAATATTTCTGGGTCAATACAAGAAGCGTTTAAAATAACTATTTATCAGTACAAAGGACACAGGATGTTTCCTTAAGGTCGGAGGAAAGGAGATTTTCCCCAATAGCAAAGGAAAGGGTGCTTTAGAGTAATTCAGTACCCATGGAAGCTGTGATGACAGATGAAATAGAAATATATATTTAAAAAAAAGATGCCCATCTTTTTTGAAAGGACAGCTGTACAGGAATTTTGATGGCAGGGGCAATGTGGCTCTCATATTAAAGGCTATGCCCAGCTATTGCACCTACCAGTCCGGATATATGCCAGAAATTGCCGATCTGTCGAAGGCCATGTCTGTACTTATTCAGTTTATTTTTTGCCATGGGTAATGTGATGCTAAATGTATTTCTCTGTCTCTCTTTGTGTGAGGGACTGGTAATTCCGTGTTGGGTACTCAAAGGTGGGAAGGCAAAGTGTTTGGGAACATTGTGAGAGTGGTGTGGGATGTTGCCAATGTCTGGGGGTATGTTGGCTTGAAAAGCAGAACCTTTGTCCATCCCAGACACTGAGTTTCCTATCTCTGCAGAAGATATCTGGCCGGCTGTGGGAACCATTGCCGGTTTGAACTTCCCGCTCTCATTAAGCCCACGCTCTTTTATACGTAACATCCGCGCTCTGATTGGTTTGATCTCACTTCCAGAATTCAGTTTGGAGTCAGCGTAGACTTTAACTAGGCGGTGTGGTCTGAGAATTTTGCCAGAGACACCGAGTCCAAGGCTTGTGCACTTGACAAATGAGACATTCAAACTTGCTTTTATCCGAATAGCATCCCTGAGGTCTTTAGAGACCAGACACCTACAGGAAGCAGACCTGGGTAAGCCTTTTGTAGTGGCACCCAGCACTTAGTTAGCTAGGATTATCCCCATAAACCCTGTGTTGGTGAGTATTTGCTGTAGCTTTGTATTGTGTTGTACTGGTTGACTCCAGTGAATACAGGTTGAATGTGTGTTCCTTGATTGGGGAGCAGACCAAGGGATCCAAGACGTGGTGGTTCTTACTGGACTAGATAGTGATATTTGTCTGTAATTACCTGGGGGGGGGCTTGTTTGCTATTTCAAAGAAGATGGTAGGCAGGTTGCAGCAGTTACCTGCACCAGAGAGAGGCTGTTGCCACCCAAGAGGCTTCTACCATTCGGTGAGCAGCATACAAACCCATCGCTCAGGACCTTGGAGCCATCGCATATAGATGTCCCCACTAAGACCAGAGTGGTAAGCCAGAAGGAGCCTGACATGATTAACCCCTAACACTGACTGTGTGACTAGGAATGAGGGTTTGGAGTACAGCAGCGTGTTTCAGGAAGTCATGCGGTCGAACCTGAACTTTGAGGGCATGAGGCAGAGCACTGCCGACATTGCCTCTGAGACCAGATTGGAGTGGTTCCTGTGGCAATGCCGTCTCTTGTACAGGGTCACAACCCTGCTGCTTCAAACCTAAGGTGGACTGGGACTAGGCAGTTAATTGTTCTCATGACATACCAGGTTCAGCTTCTACGCTTGGCCCACGCAATCCCGCTAGCGAGTCATCAGGGGTAGATCCACACAAAATCCCACCTCACACAGAATTTCTACTGGCCGAGAGTGGTGTGGGCGGTGAAAATGTTCTGTCATGCTTCTGACACCTGTACAAAAAAGTGTTATTAAACTTGCGCTCTAAACAAAAAAGTGCAATTCTGATGCAAGTAAATGTTCTGTGACATCAAATCATTCTAAGGTGAAATACCAAACGGTGCAAAAACAGTGATATGAAAAAAATACAAAATACTTTATAAAGTGCCGCTCACACACTTTACAGGATTGCTCCTTCAATCCTCAGCCGTTTTGTAGTCCAGGTGGTGGGGATCGCAAATATGTGAATAAAAAATGAAAACACAAATAGTGCAATATTTCTATGCGGATAAATATAATTCTGTGTAACCTATAGATTGTTTACTCACAATCTATCTGTTCTTTAAAGCATATCCATCAGTGCAACAACGTATTCAGTACATCTAGGTGTGTGGTAACCTTTATGGATAAAAAATAGAAGCCCCAATAGCGTAGACTGATATAACATTTATCAGAAGGTATATCAAATAATGTTTTACACTCACATGGTGTCAGAATATATCAGGCACATAAGCAGTGATCAGAGTAGGAGTAGGTGCCGTCCAGGACCCTCAGCGTTCACCCCCTGCTTTCGTGCACAATTCTCTCTGCGTCTCTCCACTCGGTCTCACTCGTGTTTGGCTGGCTACCGCACTTCGTGGTTGGAATATTCGGATGCCGATTCACGGAAGCAGCAGCGCTGTGAACATCAATCCTGCACAGCTGCGGTCTTGTGGCACTCTACACGTTTCACTGGATTCCAAGTTTCATCAGGAGTGCTGTCATGGTGTATCTCCCTGTATCAAAATAACTACTTAATGAAAATATACACAATCTTTATTGTAGAACTGACAACCTTATAATGATACATAGTTACATAGTTACATAGTAGATGAGGTTGAAAAAAGACATAGGTCCATCAAGTTCAACCTATGCTAAATTTAGACAACAGATACTTTATCCTATATCTATATAGTAGCCCCCTGTAAACAGCACGGGCTATATATATCTTTCTCCTACTGTGGTAAGTCCTGTTAAGGGCAGACGCCAGTAGTAATCATGGGTTTTCCCCCTTCACGCCATGCCTTGAGTGATAGATGCAGGCCCCTGACTCTGCTGCAGGCATGAGACAGAGGGGAGGTCCTGCTGACATCATGAGAGGTGGGGCTGACTCTATTTAGTAGCCAGTTCCTGTGAGTGACAGTGAGTTCGAAGTCTAGTTCAAGTCTGTCCTGGGAGTTGGAGGAGAGGAGTAGGTCGAGCTCTGTCCTGGGAGCAGGAGAGAGAGAGAGAACTCTGGCCTATTAGTTGGAGAGTGAGCAGAGCTCCAGTGGACCAATGCCCCTCACCCTGATGAGGGGGTGATGGGGAGGATCTACCACCACCCAGAGGATAACCTCTGAGGTGAGCATTGGGGTATTGAGGCCCCTCGCAGACCATCCTGTCGGAGTGCATCTTGGAGGAAAGGAGAGGAGAGGAGAAGGCCTGTACACCTTTGGATTGCCTTGTGTGCTGCTGCTGCTGTGTGCTGCCAAGGCTGCTGTGTGCGAGCTAGAGACAATAAAGAGACCTTGCTGATTTTACCAGAGACTGTGCGTGATTCTGGAGCATCCACCCTGGGACCAGGGTTATTTCTTCTATAAGGGTCCTACCCCATATCCCTGGGAAGTTATAGAGGATGGAGGCACTGCACCACCACTAAAGAATGAGGCAACTACCCCAGAAGCCTGGTCCTGTGTCCCCAACATCATCGCGGGAAGCTCAGACCCTCCTGTTACCGGCAGGTACGCACCACTCAAGCACATGTAGCCAGCCCTCACACACCCTAGATATAGCATCTGTGTCTGGGGGGGGGGGGATATGGGTTACATATAATTACCTATTGATCCAGAGGAAGGCAAACAAAATACCCATTAAGGGGAAAAATTAATTCCTTCCTGACTCCAAGAATTGGCAATCGGATTAATCCCTGGATCAACATCCTTCCCATGTATACTTATTTGGTATATCCCTGTATACCTTTCCCATCTAAAAAGATGTCCAACCTTTTTTTGAACAAATCTATTGTATCTGCCATCACAGTCTCCATGGGTAATGAATTCCACATTTTAACTGCCCTTACTGTAAAGAACCCTTTCATTTGTTGCTGGTGAAATTTCCTTTCCTCCAACCTTAAGGGATGTTCCCGAGTCCTTTGTCTGCCCTTGGGATGAATAGTTCTTTTGAAAGCTCCTTGTATTGTCCCTGAATATATTTGTATATAGTTATCATATCCCCTCTTAGACGCCTCTTTTCTAATGTAAATAAATCTAATTTAGCTAGCCTCTCCTCATAAGTTAGAATGTCCATCCCCTTTATTAATTTGGTGGCTCTTCTCTGCACTTTCTCTAGTTCCATAATGTCTTTTCTTAGGATTGGTGCCCAAAATTGTACTCCATATCCAAGGTGTGGTCTTACTAATGCTTTATAAAGGGAACTAATTATGTTTACTTCCCTTCCATCCATTGCCCGTTTAATGCAAGATAAGATTTTGCTTTAAACAGGCAATGGATAGAAGGAAAGTAAACATAATAGTGATGAAATAATATCTAGAGTATTAATAAGCGCAAATCATACAGTGATCCAATAACCGTGCAAGTAACATATTGTGAACCTATATATCCGTATAGAGATCGTAAGCTGCACTTTAAGTGTAAACTTTAGGCATGTGTCATTTACAGTATCAGACTCGCGAGATTTTCCATTGGGCACGAGTGCCAGATTTTCTCTCTTACTTGAGCTAAGGATGAGATTGTCTGTTTTATCCAGAGAGTCGCTATTCACACAGTGACTGTGTGATATTACAGTAGCTTGTTTTGGGGTTTATTCAGTCCTGTAATTTTTTTTATTCAGTTAGAACATCATGAGTCACAAGCCACTGAATGATTCAATATTCTTTCTTTCCAGCCATGTATTACTGTCAAGAGTCTTTTAATCCTTGTGCATCCTTAGATATATAATATGGATTCCTGTTTCTCGCATCTCTTGGGGGACAGTGGGGAGGATCCTGGGACATATTTTAGCATGTCTAGTGTATGTAAGGTACCATCGATATTGTACCTCGTGTCCATTCTCTTTTATTGTAGTGCAAATCAAGCTTTTTGCTATTGTCTCGAAAATATTGTTCCATTTAACCTTATCTAGTTCTGACCCTAGATCAATCGCCCATAAAAAAAATAAAAAATCTTGTGAGCCTAAGTTCAGGAATGTGCTACAGAGGGTTGTGATTAGGCCCTTCTGGTGTGCTGCCTCTAGGCAGAGGTTCTCAACAGAGTCTGAGACGCTGTAGGTTTTTTTCATATTGCAAAGTCTCTTAGCTACATTTGATGAATTCTAGCTCTGGTAGATCGCTTTCAGTGAATATGGCCTCTGGAGGTTTAAGTCTGCCTTTTTCCCCCACAAATCTCCCACCCACAATATTCCTGTGGGCCGCCATACTCGGAAGTCCGCTGTCTCCTGCCTAGGAGTCATATTGAATCTCATTTGTGTGGGGCCTGTTTCAGTCTGTGTTTGTCCCAGAATTTCAAGGAACGGATCATTGTGGGGAGTAGCTCAGGGATGTCGCTTCTCACTGTGCAGGGAACCAAAGTATTATCTCTGAACTTATAGGGTCCAGAAGATCAGATTCTATTTTTACCCATCGTCTTAATCCTATGCCTGCATGCCAGTTGATGAGTTGGCTGGTGTAAGGGAGATACCTGACATATCCTTTAAAGCTCTCACTCTGTCTGCATATCACCTGCTCATCCCCTGGAACTGCTGTTCTGCACTAAGAGCTACCAGGAGACATTATCCCTGTTGCTTCTCTGCACCCGTTCCTCTGTTTCCTGCCTCTCCTATTAAAGCCCTTTCTGTCTATCCTTGCCTTTGTTTTATTGCCACTGACCCATATCTTCTATTTGCTGGTTTTCTTCTTGTCTTCTGTTTTTGCTCGCTGCTTGTTTTTGGGTTGTCAGTATAATTAAAGGTCCTTGCCTATAAATTGTCTTGCCCCTTTTGTTCTGGAGTCCTATCCCTGTCCCAGTCCTGTTCCGGAGACCTGTCCTGGTCATGTTGCGTAGTTCAGTCCCTGTCCCCCTCCTGTTCCTGCCTACCACCTGCATGTGACATCTTCTTGTGACCCCGGCAAAGCCTCTTTGCTGCTTGCTCTGACTTCTGCTTGTGACACTGTTTACACCTTTGCTTTTGCCTTGTTGGAGTCATGTACAGAGACATTATTGTTTTCAGAAATCTTCCTCCTAGGCCAAATGCTTCCATGGGGCTTTCATGTAGCTCCAATCTATTCAATTGATCTCCTTTTCAGCGCCAAGTGCTAGAAGCATCATTGGCACTTTATGACTTTTGAAGTATAATATGTCTATAACCTTATCTACTGCTTGTCTAGTGGGAATGAAAAACATACATAAATTGTAAAACACAGTTTGTAGTTTACTATATATGATGGGCATGTAATAAAGGATATGTTGGACGAATTATAAAACCCCTGAAAAAATGGATTTCTGAACATGTTCGCTTAATTAAAAACAGACACAAAACATCCCGTCTCAAGACATTTTTTGCAATGTCCTCAAGGAGGATTGAAGAAGTTTCGTTTTTTGGCATTGGAATATGTCAAATTGCCCGTACGAGGAGGTGACAGATTAAATTTAATAAACAAAAGAGAAATGTTTTGGATGTTCTCTTTAGACACACTGGTCCCATTAGGGATTCATGTGGACTGGGAACTACAACACTTTATGTTGATATAGTCATTTTTGGATTTACCATACTGTGTTTTCCTTCCTTTTCTCACCCTTCCCTCCTTCCTCTTCCCCATTCCCTCTCCCACCCCTCCCTCTCTCCCCCTTCCCTTTCCTGTTCCTTTTCCCTCCCTCTCCCTCTCATCATTACCCATCTTTTTCCGTTACAGTTTAATAATATTATCATTAATAATATTATGCATTGAGTATTCAAGTTTATTCAATAATAATTATTTATTTGTACCATATTAGATTTCATCTTTTTCTTTACTTTTTTTCTTGTCTTCTTGATTTGTCTTTTTTAATATTATTTTATTCATTTTTTTCTAGTTACTTATTTATTTTATTTATAACTTCATGTGGTTTATGATGATTTGAATACCTTGTTTATTAGATTTTCAGCAACCTATTATCTGGTATTGCATCTGTTGTTCATGTTATGAAGCGAGATTTATTCATGGGAAAGGATAGGAGTGCCACCTTCTGGCCAAAAATGGAGTTCCTACAATGCTTAACTAATGCATAGACAGCCACATACAATGTTACCATGTATATTGTTAGACTCCTACATGGCTATATCTCAACTGCTGCCTTTGAACTGGTAACCGTTTATAGATACGTGGTTGAAACAAGTAAGTATGTTTGGATACAAAAAATTCAATTGTAAAAGAATATTTTTTTATACACAGCCGGACCATAATGTGTGGTAGTGATTAGCTGTTGTTTACTTTGGGATTCCAATCATGTTTAAATAATGCATAGACAGTTATATACAATGGTACCATGCATACTGTTGGATTTTTTTTATAAGGTTAGATCTTCATTGCTACCTCGGATATGGTTACAGTCTGTGTGAATGTTGCTGCATTGGGTGAAGCATGTCGGGAGACTCTAATTCCATCATATATGAGTAGTATGTATATACTGTAGTCTGATTGTAATGTGCTAGTTATTCAGGTACGCGGCTCTAAACAAGTGGTCCGGTTTGGGATTTCAGATATAGTTTTTGTTATGTATTGTATCATACATTTATTCCACCTTTTTGGTAGTGTATTTGTTTTGGCAGCGGATATTCACAGTTGAGTGCAAATAGCCGCACGGCTATTCCATTTTATTTCCTACTGAGTGCGAATAGCCGAGCTACTATGAACACTGTAATATCAATAGGCTTCTATGCCTTTATTCACTACAAAAGCATCATAAAGTCTTATAGTTCAATGGTTATGCTCCAGGCCATTAACAGAGTGGACCAGGGTTCAATTCTTGGCTGGGATGTTTATTTTTTTTCCATTTTATTTCCTACTGAGTGTGAATAGACGTGCGGCTATTTGCACTCAACTGTGAATATCCACTGCCATTTGGTTTTGTATGCCTTTTTGTATTGTATTTTGTATGTTTAAAGGATGTGCCTATGTAATGTATTTTAGACCGTCCGTTTTTTGTTTAGTCTTTATTATAATCTTTTGAATGTTTGTTTTTATATGTGTCACATCCATTTATGTATGTGTAGTTTGTTTTGTTTTTAAGTATGCAGCTCATATATGCTAGCTAGTTTGCATACTATAGTGATTTGTCCCCTCTATGGTGCCGTATTTCTATTGTATCGGCACAATATTGTTGGGGCGCATGCGTGATGACGTCACTGACCCGCATATGTGTTGCAATGCTAAACAACGCAGTGACGTCACCGCAGGCTCTGAAATGGCGCAAAAATTAGAGTGCAAGAAGGAGAGAAAGAGAGGAATACACACATTTTCCCCTTGAAGAAGTTCGCGAGAAGAAACGTGTAGGGCGGCTCTGAGGAAGTAGGTGGTTTGCTGGACCTTGGTGCTTGTGAGGGATTGCCCACTCAGGATTGTCTCCTTGGACCTGGGGAGCAGCACTGGACGGCCACCACGAGATTTCTCCTAAAGAACAGGGAGTGTTGGACTTCCCCTCACTACATGACCCAGGGTGGTCCCAATGCTCAAAACCTACCTATGTTTGTGAGTGCTACTAATTTTTTTATATTTATTGTTTATAAAGCAATCTGCACTATATCTTGTGTCCTCTCTTCTATATATCGGATATCTCCTCCTAGTGATTTGCAACCTGAGTTTGTAACTCTTAATGAACCACAGGCCTTAACTGCTCATATTAAATGTGAGTAGGATTACATCAGTGTACCGGTTGAGAAATGTTCCCCTATTTACATACTCTATTGCACTATTGTGTGTTATTTCTGATTTTTGCTATATACACCTACCTAGATGTGAGTGCGCACCCGATCATCTGCCGCTACTGGTCATCAACAGAGCGTGCTTCTCAAGGGGCATGTTCCTTGGTGTCATGCATTCACCCCCTACTCTAACATTTTCTTTTTCTTCCCATTTTTCCAGCTTACACGATGTACGACCACAACTGCCGGGAAAAACCTGTATGAGACTGAAGAAAACAATTCTCCATACTTCCCTCAAAATGTAAGTACTGAAAAACTCATATCACTTTACAATGTGGCGTGTTCATTATCAGTGTATAGATACTCTGGATCATTATACAGAGAAGCATGTTCATTATCAGTATATAGATACTCTCCATCGCTATACAGTACGGCATGTTCATTATGAGGGCACCGTATCAGTTCATTTAAGTGACCCTATATGAATCTCAGCCAGATCAACATGATGTTCAACAAATGTGTTAACTCTTCAAAGACAAAAAGATGGACTAGAACAAGTAGAAGAATGGGTCTACCTTGTCATGCAAATAACAATGGATGGGAACCTTTGGAATTAAATCAATAGGAGAATGAAGATAGGATTGAGCGCATTTGGAAAAATAAGATAATATTTAACGGTCCCTTCACTTGTGCCTCAAGAGGGAAGTTTTTGAAAATGTACTGCTGCGGCCAAGTTTATTCGAGCATTTGCCCGTTCTTGGCCGCAGCAGTAGCCTGGCGCGCGCCCGAGTGTGACGGGCGCGCGCCGAAGCAGCGTAAGAGCGCCCTCCGATCGGGGCGCTCTCCCTACCGCTGCCGGGTCCGCCGGGTCCACCGGAAACCCCTGCCGCTGTCCCGCGATCGTGGGACACCAGGGCTCCCTCGGGGAGCCCCTGGACGCGCGTGCAGGGGGCGCACGCTCCCGAAGACGCGTGACCGCGCGTCTATGACGCGCGGCACGCCGAGGGGCGGCCACTAGCAAGCCGGGAAATCTCCCGGCTTGCGGTACCGACCACACTGCAATAAAGTGTGTCGGTACTGTAACTGAATTCCAAGGGGTATCAAAAGACCAAGATGATGACCAAAAGTAAGATTGGAAGGTGGAATCAGAGAGAAGAGAATAGGCTTGTAACCGCAGTACCTGCAAGATCCTTTTGGAGGCTTCATCCAGCAGTGGGTAGACAAGGACTAAAGAAAAAGATGAAATATTAATTTATGTATTAAATATTTTATCAGGAATTTTTTTTTGAGAGTTGTCTCTCATTTTCAAGTATGTCCCGGGCACAAAGTATTTGACAACAATACAATTTACAGTTACAAACATGTTTAAAGTAGGAAACAGCGGAAGTCTTGGAGGAATTTAGACCGGAAGCAGATTTTAGGGATTCAAGGTAAATTGTTTCAACAGTTGGCTGATTGGTATGAAAAGGAAGAGAAACCAGATTCTTTATTGATTCTTGGAACTATAAGCAGTGTGACCGTAGGGGCAGCACGGCACAGTATATTAAAGGTTAAGCCCGCTAGTTGCCCTTACCAATCAAGATGGCGTACTCATGAATAGAAAGTATATATAGAGGAAGGGCAATTGTCAGTTTTCACAAGAAAAAATATTTGTTAGCCACAGAGAACCAATGTTTTGGCATATTAGCCAGCATGCCATGTCCTTGAGAAAGGTTGCTATGCAAGTCAAAATGTTGGTTCTCTGTGACTATTAAAAACTTTTTCTTGTGAAAACCGACTACTGCCGTATCTCTATGTATGCTTTGGACATCGTGGAAAACAACAAGTCTGACCTGGGCTTAGGAGCACTGGTAGTGCGAAAAAAAGAGGCATTAACCCCTTGAGACTAGTACTTTAAGGCTGTCAGGATAGGTATTATAAATCTTCAGATGTCATGTACATTTATAAACTGCACACGATCAGGCTCTTTTTAATATATTGACTTTATAGACTACTAATGTGTTAGTGGAATATCAAGTAGGACGGGGGTGAATCTGGTGGTATGAGGAACCAGAGATGCCGGTGAACCCACTGTAAAGTGTGTCCCACGGCAAACCCCCAACCTCTCCACTGCAACCCTCACTAGCCCTGGTGTCCCACACAATGAATGGTGTCTTACGGCAGGCATGTACTCGCAATCTTGATGCCGTGGAAGTAAAAGCCTGAATCAGATCGCAGACCCCGCGTGCTCCAGGCGAATATCCGGAAGTAGAAAAAATTGCTGCAAAGGCGCTTCACTGCCTGTCAAAGTCCCATACTAGGGAAGAAATGCGTCAGAGTTACTTGCTATGTGTATGATTGTTACTGCACATTACATTTTCTAATTTACACTTGATTGCACTTGGTTTCCTATAAATTCATACCGGACAACAGTGAACCCGCCTTTGCAGCAATTTCTACTAGAAGCCCCGGTAGTTGTACTTATTTTTGCTAAAAGTTTGGCGTGCCTCATGTATTTTGTGTTTCGGGCCTATGTATGGGATGTCTAAAGGTCGCAAAATGGCTGCTAGGCCCATTAATGCCTAAACCCCGGTTAAGTATCTTCACACTGTATAGTGTTAAACTATTTGGGATTTCTATGTGTTTCTTTGGGACTCATTGTATGCTTGGGACAGTTACAATTATTTAGTGGCCAGCATGCAGCGAGTAAGAAGGCAAGCCTTTGTGTGGCTACTGAGTTGCTCAGCGCAAAAGTGGTCTCTGCTGATTCGTCGCCACCCGGTTCTCCATGTTTTAAAATGGAGACTGGGTAACTATAGAAGCCAATGCTGATCAGAGCTCCACCGTTGATTATGGTTGGTCTCAGTGACTAGAGGCCAACTGGAAATGAGAACTGTGGATGAAGAGGTAGGGATCCCTTGTACTGGGATACTTTAGGATGGATGGAACGAGGAGGAACCCAGAGTAACGTTGCTTCAGAAGCACCCTGCAACTAGTGAGCTTGTAGTAGTCCCCCTTAACCACTGTTCTTGTGAGTTGTTGCAGTTTTTTTGCACTGTGTTGTTCCCTTTTGCTCAGGCCAAATAAACCTGCGTGGTGTTTGCGATCCCGGTAAAAGTCTGGTATATCATGACAAGAAGGTTTGTGGAGGAAGATCTAAGGAGATAAGTACTGTGTACATTTTTGGGTGAGAAGCTTGCTCAGGCAATTGGGTAATTTGTCCAGAAAGTGTTTGAAGGTGAGACAGGATCAATCTAAGTCACTTCTGTTTGCTGCAGCTCTGGTTGGCCTCCGCTGTCATGCATTACCTATTTGGAATCCCTGCTGCTGACCCCAGACCGTGACACAGACCTCGCTGCCTTCCGCCTGCCCTGACCTTTTGCCTGTCGCCTGGACTCTGCACCACTGCCACCTGCCCTGACCCTTTGCCTGCTTACCAACTACGGATACTCTAACAGGACTCTGTCCCTGGGCTCTGGTCAGTTAATTTGCATCTCTACCTCAGCCTTGTGGGTCCGCTTCCTGATCGGAGACGAGTATCATCACAGAGTGTGCATCAATGCATCCTTCATTATATTTTGAAGCTCTGAGGATTTCTTCGCTAGGGCCGCATCTGCTTGCTTCAGTTTCTGGATCTTCTCGTGCTCCCACTTGTACTGAGTCATCTGGCCTCTAAGCTTGGCCTCCAGTGATGATCTGGTGGTGTTCAGGGTAGCCTTCAGTTCCTCATGCTGTTCTGTAAGGACACACTGAATACTCAGACTTTCCTGCATAATTTGTACTTTGTTAACAGCCTGCAGAATTTCTTACTGCTTAGATCGTTGCTTCTCTTTGTCATTCTGTGGTGTGTACGCAGACCTTGCAGTTGTCTCTTCAGTAGGTGTTTCTTTTTCCTGGTAGGGGGAGCGCTGGTGACACAGTGTACTATATATATATATATATATATATATATATATATATATATATATATATATATATATATATATATATATATAAAGAATAAAAAATATATGGTATAGCCAGTTAGAGATGAACCCTATCTTTCATTGGTATAATGGTCTCACTCATAAATTGGATAATATAGAGGGCAGATCAGAGATCCTTCTCTCTCTGATGGGAGCTGTGCTGGAACCAAAGGGAAATATGCTGGATAATGTATGGTCAGACAGCTTAACTAGTTTCCGTTTACAAGCATCACAAGTTCTATAAGGTTTCTTCACTTTATTGAAAAGCAGCGGATCACAGATATACTTGTAGATGGTGTAGTGAGTGAGAGTTTGTCTGCAATAATAGTGCTTGATAGTAAGGACAAAAAGTAAAAACGATGCTTCTTACCAGGAACTAAGGGCATAGGTAGTGCCTGCTAGACTGCTGAGGTGAAAAGAAAGCAAAATGGAGGGTCCTCACAGGAACAGAGCCTGGGCTAAGGAAACTGTGAATACAGGCAGGGGGTAGTGGAACAGTCCACTATGCCAGGGGAATAACAGGGGTAGTCATAGAACCACTGCAGGAGGTTAAAGGGCCAGCAGGCAGAGCTGCAAAAAGGGAAAGGGAACAGAACTATGATTCTAGTTCCAGGGCACTCCCCATCTGGTATCTGGAGATACCACTATAAACTAACTATGTGGAACATGTGTGAATACATCACAAAAAATAATATCACATTCATAAACAATGCTGAAGTATATTCACATAGCGATGAGATACCGGCCGGTATCCCTGGGTTCAAAGTCCTCTGGCCAAGGTCCTTAGGCAGAGGATTCCGGGTGGATGCACCGCTCCAGGCTAGCTGGTTGCACCACAATGTCTTTCAGAGTCCACAGAACTGGTGGTCAGTTCTTCTTTGTTATAATCCGATTTAGGCATTAAAAGGATAATATCTGTAATGGGCCTTAAAATGGTTTTAGCAATTCCTCGTTGGGTTACTCTCACTTCTACCTTGCGGATCTTTTCATCTTCGCTTGGGATGGTTTTGATACAGTAATACTGTAAGTCCCATAGGCCATTCGTTTCTCGTCACCTGTCTATCTTTCAATAGAACAACATCTCCTTCTTGGATATCTGGTTTAACAGTTTGCCATTTATGGCGTTCCTGAAGTGTCACGAGATATTCGCGTCTTCAGCGATCCCAAAATGTGTTTGCCAAGCGATGCACCTGTCTCCACTGTCGTTTGTACATATCCTTAGAACTGAAATCTTCGACTGGGGTGAGGATGTTCCCTACATTCTGAGTTAGGAGCATTGTTGGTGTCAGAATACTTGGCGATTCTGGATCTGTTGACACTGGAATCAAAGGCCTAGCATTAATTGTTGCTGATATTTCGGCCATAAATGTGGTTAACACTTCATGGGTGAGTCGAGTCAAATAATTTTTCAGCATCATAGAGTCCAAAATACGCCGAACCACCCTGATCATGGGTTCCCATGCTCCACCCATGTGAGAGGAGTGAGGAGAGTTGAATGTCCATGTACACTCTTTGTCGCGCATTTATCTCTGGATACTGTTGCCTCTATCATCTTTAGTGTTTATTTGTAATTCCTTACATGCTCCAACAAAATTGGTGCCGCAATCGGAGCGTATTTGTTTAACTGGTCCTCTGACTGCGAAGAATCTTCTGAGGGCATTTATGAAGCTTGAAGCGTTCATAGATTCTATGATCTCGATGTTTATAGCTTGCGTACTCATGCAGGTGAAGAGTACCGCCCATCGTTTACTGTTTGCTACTCTGCCCCTTGTTCTACGTGAGATAACCATCTAGGGTTCAAATACATCGAGTCCTACACAGGTAAAGGGGGTTTCTGTATTAAGTCTGTCGATTGGTAAGTCTGCCATCCTTTGGTCTTGGCTTTTGCCTCGCAACATTCGGCACCTAACACATTTCTGGAGATTACTGGCCACGCACCTTTTCATGCCAATGACCCAAATGCCTGCTGCCCTGATAGCGCCTTCAGTGAAATGTCGTCCCTGATGCATAACTTGTTCATGGTAGTAGCGCACCAAGAAAGTGGCGATGTGATGCCAGCCAGGGATGATAAGTGGATTGCTTTCCTCTCAGCTCAGTTGGGACTTGTTGAGGCGGCCTCCTATTCTCATGAGGCCTTCATCGTCGATGAAGGGATTTAACTTCCAAAGTGGGCTGTTTTTAGGGATGCTCTTCCCTCCACGAATGTAACTGATCTCCTCTGCATACCTCTCTTTCTGAACGTGACGGAGAATGGTTTCCTTTGCCCTTGTAACTTCGTCCACTATGCGCAATTCTTTACAGATATGCCAGCCGTGGAAGCCTGTCGTTTTACCATCTGATGTCTGGCGGAAGGAGATAGCTATGTGCCTCAGATGGGCTACTGCTCGCAGGAGGGCTGTCCACCTTAAGAAGCGATGGAATCGGCGCGATCCGAATGCGTTTATGTGCAGTACATTCGTGAGTAACACGGATACTTGAGGCCTTATCTCTGTGTCCTTCTCGGGATCCACGAGTTCAAAGTCGTCAATTGGGGTTGATGGCGTTTCCGCGGGCTGCGTAAGAAACGTTGGTCCTATGAGCCACAACGTGTTCTGTAGTTGCGCTGCAGGCACTGATCTGGTGGCATGGTCTGAAGGGTTTTGGTCTGTGAGCACATGGTACCATTGTCCTGGTTGGGTTGACTTCCTGATTCTTTCTATGCGGTTGGCCACGTATACGTAGAATCTTCTTTTCTTGTTGCATATGTAGCCCAGTACCACCATGCTATCTGTGTAGAATCTGACAGCATCTGGTCTGCAGTCCATCTAGTTTTCGAAGAGTTCTGCCAGTTCTACTGCTAACACTGCGCCACGTAGCTCGAGTCTGGGTATAGTGTGGTCAGGTTGTGGCGCCAGCTTAGCCTTGCCAATGATGAACCTGATATGGTAAATTCCATTCACGTCCGCGGTTTTTAGGTAGGCCACCAGGGCTATGGCCTTTGTAGAGGCATTTGAGAACCCGCAAAGCTCTTTGCTGTGTGCAGTGGTGAAAGATATAGGTGAGTAGGGGTGTGGGATCTGAAGTTGCTCTAGGGTCTTCAAGGAATCCTTCCATATTCCCCACTCTTTCCGTCTTTCTGGGGGTAGTGGGGTATCCCTGTCCTGCTTCTCGAAAGACATTTCTCTGAGAAGAGACTTCCCTTGTATAGTTACTGGAGCTACGAATCCTAGCGGATCGTAAAGACTGTTGATCGTGGACAGGACTCCGCGTCGGGTGTAGGGTTTTTCCTCGATGGATACCTGGAATGTGAATGCGTCTGTTTTAAGATTCCAGCTTATCCCCAGACTCCGCTGTATGGGAGGTGTGTCGGTCCCCAGATCCAAATTTTTAAGATCGTTTGCGTGATCGTCTGCGTGGAATGCCTTCATCACTATGGCACTATTGGAGGCTATTTTGTGCAATCTTAGGTTGGCGTTTGCTAACATCTTTTGTGTCCTTTTGAGTAGGTCTATGGCTTCTTCTTCGGTGGGGACTGATTTCAACCCGTCGTCCACATAGAAGTCTCTTTCGACGAAGTTCCTCGTGTCTTTCCCGAACTCTGCTTCTCCTTCTTGAGCCATTCTGTTGCCGAAGACGTGTACGTTCATATGGTACTCTATGATTTCGTCCTCTATGTCGTCATTCTGGTACCACAGGAACCTTAGGTAGTTACGGTTGTCTTCTCGCACAAGGAAGCAGTGGAACATCTGTTGAATGTCTGCTGTTATGACAATTGGCTCCTTGCGGAAGCGGATCAACACTCCCAGAAGACTGTTTGTTAGGTCCGGCCCGGTGATGAGAACATTGTTTAGGGAGACTCCCTGGTGCTGAGCACTGGAATCGAATACCACTCAAATTTGGCCAGGCTTCTGGGGGTGGTAGACGCCGAATGACAGGAGGTACCAGCATTCTTTGCCTTCTTTCAGTGGGGGCGGCACTGAGGAAGATCTTCTGCATGAATGCCACAAAGTGTTTCTTGGTCTCAGGTTTCCTTTGTAGGTTACGGCGGAGCGAAGTGAGCCTAGACATGGCGTGGTCTCTGTTGTTTGGGAGGCGTCTTCTTGGTGAGCGGAATGGTAGCGGGCCACCCAACTACCTAATTCGTCTTTGAAGAACTCCTTATCCATTAACCTCAGGAATTCTCTATCCTCCACCGATGGCGCCTGTTTGTCATCATCCTTTGTTGTCTGGAACGCTGTGCGCCCTAGGTCATCGGTGTATTTGTTTGCCACAAACGCATCTCCATACATCCTTTTGGTCTTGAACTTCTCTTGGACCTGGAAGTGGTTCCGACATGGTTTGAAGGGAGATGCACGACCATTCTCCAACAGGTTTGTTCATAGGGTGTCTACGTTGTCGGGTCCGTGTATCCTGTCTATGCACACTTCTCCCACTACCACCCATCCTAGATCAAGCCTTTGAGCGCTTGGAGCGTTATGTTCCCCGTTTCGCTGTTCGCGGATTTTGTGGGCTCTCATGATGTCCCTGCCAAGTAGCAGCAAGATCTGGGCGCCTTCGTCTAGTGGTGTGATGCGATCGCAAATAGCTTTGAGATGGGGGTGGTGTCGCGCTACGTCTGGTGTGGGGATTTCGTTCCTATCTTCCGCCATGTGATTGCACTCTATGAGTGTGGGAAGGGGCATTTTCACTTTGCCGTCCACTGAGCATATGGTGTAGCCGTTCACTCTCCTCCCTGTAGTTTCCATTCGCCCTGTGCATGTTCTGAGTGTGTAAGGAGAGGCGCTGTCTTGTATGTTGAACATGTCGAAGAATTCTGACCTGACCAACGCTTCCTTCTCCACATATCTCTGTGCATTTGGACGCTACCGATGTGGGGGGTGTCCCTCCCTCTTCTTCCTCCCCGCTCTGCTTTGCCGTAGGGTTAGGGGCCTTGCTAGATTTGGGCTTCATAGTCTCTTGGTGTAAATCACCTATGTGCCTGTCTCTATTAAACTCTGTGCATTTTATAGCTTCTTTGCAGTCCTTGAATAAATGAGCTGTGGAAGCACAACATTTGAAACAAGCTCCCCATTCCCTGAGTAAATTCTTCCGCTCCTCTATGGGCTTCATTCTGAATCCGATACACTTGTTAAGTGGATGCGGCCTTTTGTGTATTGGACATTCTTTGTTAAGGTCCCTTGGTTTCTTGTTCCTGACGGCCGACTGGTCGGGATTCGCGTGGGTCGTAGGGGACACGTCCGTCCTGTGGACCGAGATGGGTGTTATGGCATCCTTGTATCTCGCCGCTGACCTTTCATTCTTCGGGTGGCTGGCACTGGATGTGGTCTGCGCACTTAAGATGAAGCTGGGGTCGTTTCTCGTCCTTGCTGCTTCACAGATGAAGCTTAAGAAGACTGAAAATGGGGGGTAGGTGACTTGCTTCTCCCTTTTGTATTTGGAGCCCTGTGAAATCCATCTTTTTTGGAGGTTGTAGGGTAGCTTCTCCAAGATGGGTCTCACTCCACGAGCTGAGTCTATGACATAGAGACCTGTTAAGGAATGGTCTTTTCTTACAAACTCCAGCTCTTGCAGCAGGTCCCCGAGCTCTCGTAACTTCGAGTAGTCTTTAGCTGTGATCCTGGGAAAGCTGTCGACTCTTTTGAGGACCGAATCTTTGACTGCTTCAGGGCTACCGTAGAAATCTTCTAGCCTTTCCCATACTAGGTCAAGATCTACTTGGGGGTGGTTCGCGTTTGCCATCCCGAGTCTCTTCGCGTGTTCCCTGGATTCTTTCCCCAGCCATTTGGATAACGGGCTGAGCTCTCCCCTTGCTGAGAAGCCCAGGGTCTCGATTGCGTCCTTTAACGTGAACTTCCACATTCGGTAGTTCTCTGGGCGGTCGTCAAAGTTGGTAAGTCCTATTTGCACCATGTCACGTTGGATCATGTACTTGCCCATGTCTGTCAGGCCTGAGGCATCGGCGTATTGGTCGCATTCTGAGGTAGTTACCGGGAGGGTCCTTGCGGTTGCCTCTTCCTTGGCATGGATGCATGGTGACTGCTGGTCAGTGTGAGGGGCTGTGTTTTCCCGTGTGGGTGTGCCTGGATTGCGAGCCTGTTGTAGTGCATCCGTGTGCGTGCTGGTGTGTGAATCACTGTTGCGGCTGTGGCTGTCCCAGGTAGCTGTACCCTTAAAGGAACAGCGTCTTCTCCATGTGGACCTAGCAGGTCTTCGGTGTCTGTGGTATCACTCCCGTCGTGTTGAGATGGTGCGCTGGTGTTTACACTGAAGAGGCTCCTTACGTAGTCTTCGGTGCGTTGGACTGGATCCTCTGAGGCTATCCGTCAGTATGGTTACTCCCCGCCGTCCTGTTGTGCGGCTGCTTCTAGGACTTCAGCTTGGGCTATGGCGGCGGTGGCTTCCTTCTCTTGATTAAGTGCCTCTAGTTCCGCATCAAATTTGGCTTTCCTACATGTAGTGGCTGCGGTAGTAGTGGCGGCATTAGCGGCGGCTGTCTGCTCCTCCTCTTGTATGCGTGCTCTTTCTGCCCTTACGGCGGCCTCTCTCCGACCATATTCTGCCCTGGCACGTGCGGCCTCTGCGGTGGCTTGTGCCTTGGTGGCGCTTGCGCTGGACACGTTAGATTGCGCTGACCTTGATGAGTGCCTGGATGTGCTGGAATGCTGCGATGTGGTCTCCTGCAAAAGGTCTTTTCTCTTATTCTCAGCTTCCGTGATGGAGGTTCGCACGCGGCTGTCACGTGTCACGTCAATATTATGCTGTAAGTCCTTTTTCTTGCAGGCTTTTGCCGGTGTTAGCCCTGGTCAAGTACGTGATGTATACCTCTGACAGCTCTTGGTAACACGAGTGATCTAAGTTTAATTGAGTTATTGCCTGCTCGAGCTGTTGTACATAATTGCCAGCGCCGGTGACCTTGTGTATTCCAAGTGTGGTTATTTCCCAGGCCTTCTCTAATTTAGCGCGGTGCGCTTCAATGTCAGTCTCATATTTTTCGCGGGCTTTTTGTGTCAGTGTGACTGTCCGTTTAGGCCTTGCGTCTGCCCGCGCCTGTTGCAGTTGTGTTGCGGTCTCTGTGTCTGAGTGGTCACTCTCCTGCGTTGTGTCTGGTGAGGATCTGAGTTTTGCCATGCTGTAGGTGTATGTAGGCCTTTAGCCAGTGCATGTGGCGTGCGGTCTGTTACCTGCGTCAGCGATGGGCGACTGTCTCAGATAGTGCCGGTAGGTGTTCTGCAGCGGTAAGCATAGGGGTAGCTGTACTTACAGGTGCCCGGTGGCTCTGACCTGTGTCACAGACCTGCACGCAGCGGTTTTGGTGTCATTTCTGATTCTTTATTGTGTGGCTACAGGGTATACATAAGGGGTCCCCTTCTCCCAGTCCCCTACACTCCTTGATAAAGGACCCTTACGGTCTGAAACGCGTAGGAGTATTTGTCATACCCCCTGGGGTGATGTTTACTGAGTGGTGCTGAATAAATAGAACTTTATTTTCTTACCACCTGGCTCCCTGGCAGTGCACTGTTCTTGCTCTCTTTTTCTTCTGCTGGATTATTCTCTACAGTTTGCATGCCATTTGGACGGACTATCCAGGACATTTGAGGACAGATGGAGTGGGTAATACTTACTTTATTATTCATTCAGTGTTGATCATCCATGGAGGAGTACCTTTCATTAGTACTGGCATGTCTCCAATGAGGTTTCATCACGGTGCTTTCCTGCATCTTTGATTGTTTCCTTCAGGAGATTGGTGCTTTGGTCACTCACATATCACACTTTACTGCTATACCCACTCCCTTATACACTCTGTCCTCCAGTCCTGGTACCTCATTATGGACATTTGCACATAGAGTTCCACCATCTCTGGAGCACCCAATTCTCTTTATACCCCTATAGGCAAAACAGGCCATTGAAATAAAATGAGGTTTATTCTGATGAAGACCTCGGAAACACACAGAAATACAGAATTCAGGAACTATACACACTTACTTCAGGTCTGGGGGTAAAAACTAGGCTTTCCTAGGTGCAAGGCGCCTGCTTCAGCAAAGGCTTACCTTGTTCACTCTACGTCACTGCAATAAGCCTGGAACAGGTAACCTTATTCCTCAGAACCAGTCCTCAGCTTGGGTTTAGGAATCCCTGGCACATCAATGCCCCTTGGAAACCCTACCAGCGCTTCACTGGACAAGACAAAAGATTACCTATAAGTCTGAAAGACTGAGAGACACCCTGAAAGACACACACCGAGCTCTGAGTGTGGTAGCCCCTTTTATAGACTACTGTGTCCTATGTTTTAACATGAACAGGTCCTTCCTGCCACTCAGAGTGTGGGAACTTCTCCCACCAGCCAATCAGAGCGAGGCTCATCTGGCTGATGATGTCAGGGAAAGGGGCGGGCCAACCCATATCTTACTCCTGGCCATCTGCAGAGAACCAAAATGGCTTTGGGGCCTGTTCTTCTGCCCCTCCTTGCTCCCAAATGGCCCAAAACCTCGGACATCCTGGGTCTCCTTTGAGCCCAGATGGCTAGGCAGACATCCTGGCTCCTATGCAAATGCTTAGGCTTTTAATACATACAGTATAACACCCTATAAACCATACTTTAGTAAAGTATAAACTTTTCGGGAACCTTATACTTATAAGGGAAATGGATTCGGGATACTCGGTCTTGAAATCCAGGAGTCTGGGGGACACTGGGTTGCCCCAGTGTAATTCACCCCGCATACCGGCAAATCATGCCTGCTTGCCGGGGAGAATTAAATGACTAACGATAACTTTGGCCCCCGGACTCCTGCAAACAAAATAATTGCATTTCTACCCAAATACACCAGTTCTAGGGCTAAGGGAACATGTTATATGAAAAGCATGTGTTATCCCTGGTTCCTGGATTATGGAGGTTCAGGAGTAACCAGAGGTCTTAACCTATATTAGATGGCCTGGTTACCCCCTCCCGTCACAGATGCCCTCTGCACATTGATTTTTGTCTTAATAATGGAACCATTTGCAGAATCAATAAGGAATATTCCAGATATTGCGGGCGTTAAAATAGGTGAGAAAGAACATACAGTAAAATCGCATTATATACTGATGATGTTCTTCTGATAAAAATAAATCCTTTGGTTTCGTTACCAAATAAATGAAAGTTCTGGGTAGATACTGTATAGTTTAGCATCTAATTTTAAAATCAATTTAACAAAAACGGAGGCCCTAAATATAAGTCTTCCAGCAGGGTCGGTGGCCCAAGTCAAAGAAAACTTCCCTTTCGAGTGGAAGAATAAGAGTATAAAATATTTAGGTTCAAATATAACGGCAAAAGTAGAAGATCTGTTCCAGGCCAATTATACTCCATTAGCAAAAACAATAGAAAACGATTTAAAAAGGTGGAGTGAGAGTATTATTTCGTGGATAGATAGAATTCATTGTATTAAAATGAATATATTGCTGAGGCTTTTGTATTTGTTCCAGACTATCCCCGTGAAAGTTTCCAAGCAATAGATTACTACGCTTCAAATTAAAATTAATACATTTATTTGGGAATATAAAAAGCCATGGACCAATACTAAAACATTGCAAAGACATAAATCACAAGGTGGACTTAGGCTACCAAACATCAACAAATATTATCTCGCTACACAAGCGAATGCCCATTTTGAATGGTTTCACTGTACTAAAAATATACTCTGGGTGGAAATTTTTAATAATTATTGCAAAGAAATAGATACAAATAAGGCTCCATGGCTTAGGAAGACAGATCGCCCTGGAGGTCTTTACGTGCACCCCACTATTGTCGAAGCACTATGTGCATGGGATGACATTTCTAAAGATGAGAGAATCTCCATGTTCCCATCCCGTCTAACTCCAATATGTGGGAACCCTGATTTCCCCTCACGGCTCGACTCCAGAATATTTACAAAAGGGGGAGTCAAGCGGGTGTAATTAGACTGGGAGATCTGATGGATACGGGTAAGACCAGATGTTTTAAACACTTTCAGAACCAGTTTGAATTTAAAGAAGGGGAGGGATGGCAATATATACAAATTTTACATTATATGAACGAATAAAACAAACAACAAAAAAAAACAACACATGAAGGGCGGTGACTCCTTTATGAAACAGTGCTGGTTTTACAGGGTGCAGGTGGTCACAATATATTGTACATCTATTGAACATTACTAGAAATTAATACAGAATCTAAACCAGGGTTTGTACTAGCCCAGGGGTCTCCAAACTCTGTCCTCAAGAGCCACCAACAAGCCGGCTTTTATGGATATCCCTGTTTCAGCACAGGTGGCTCAATCAGTGGCTCAGTATTCTGAGCCACTGATTGAGCTACCTGTGTTGAAACAGGGATATCCATAAAAGCCAGCCTGTTGGCGGCTCTTGAGGACAGAGTTTGGAGACCCCTGTACTAGCCTGAGAAAAGGAGTTGGACAGGGAATACTCTGCACTCGAATGGACACAGATGTGGAGTAATGCCAGCTTTTCCTCAATATCAACGAATATTCTTGAAAATGTATATAAGATAATATACAGGTGGTATTTTCAGCGTGTAGTTCCAGCCACGACCGCTACGTTCTCTTCTCAGAACTTGGCCCCGAAAAGTGGGACTTAGAAAATGTATTGACTTGAAAATATCTGAAGCCGGTCGCTGCTATTTCTCCAAGAGCATCTTTTGGTGATTTCAAATTTGCTGCTGCTTTCTTGGCGCTTAGAATCTGAGGTCCAAATTGGCTGCTGGGTTTCTTAGGCTGCCGTCCCAGTGATTGCCACAGCGCATGCCTCGGCGTGCGCTGTGCGCACAACACCGGCCCCCCAGTCACTCAGGCGGAGAACATGCGTCGGCGCACGTTCAGCAGCCGCGCTGTACTGCAAGATTCCACACACAAAAAAAATTGTGTGTGGAACTTGTGACGGAGCCGTGGCCACGCCCCCTCCGGCGGTTCAGCCAATGAGGGCGAACAAGCTTCGTGAAGTCATGGCCACGCCCCCGCAAACCCCCCCGCCACGCCCCCTCCTGTTGCAACTTCTCCCTCCCAGGACCGCGTGTGCGGGTGCAGCGCTGTGCACGCGCCGCCCCCCCCCCCCGCTGGGCGTGCGTGCACTGGCACCGCAGCCTTATAGTATTTCAGATTCATTAATGAAATACTACAGCAATGCAAGGCTCCAGTGCAGCAGCTTGCCATTCTCCCCCGACAACCCTTTGTAGCCAGCTCAAAGGATTATGATCAGTGATCACTGTAAAGGACCGGCCATATACTGTAGATAGGGCTGCAATTTCTTCAGTGCCCAAACTATGGCCAAGCACTCCTTTTCAATTGTGGCATAAGCCACTTCACTGGGTTGCAGTTTCCTACTCAGGTACACAATGGGGTTCACGCCTGCCTCGCTCACTTGACTGAGTACGGCACCGATACTGTAGTTGGAGGCATCAGTCTGTACTTAAAATGTTTTCGAGTAATCTGGTGCAGACATAATTGGAGCACTAGGAAGTGCTGTCTTCAGTGTCTGAAAAGCTTTTTCACAGGCAGGAGACCAGGCTACCAGAACTGGAAGAAAATGGATAGAAGTGCGGCGCAACTGCGCATGTCCAATGAAAGGCTCCCGGATGACTAGTTCAACATAACTTTATTTGACACACACCAGGGCTACACCAGCATCTCCCCCTCAACGCGTTTCACCCTTACGCAGAGGGCTTCGTCTTGGGCTCTCAAGACGAAGCCCTCTGCGTAAGGGTGAAACGCGTTGAGGGGGAGATGCTGGTGTAGCCCTGGTGTGTGTCAAATAAAGTTATGTTGAACTAGTCATCCGGGAGCCTTTCATTGGACATGCGCAGTTGCGCCGCACTTCTATCCATTTTCTGACCTGCATCTCGGCGGCGGCACGCAGGAGGAAGCGAGGAGAGCGGTCCCACAACCCAAGGAGCAGGTGAGGTTATCCTTTCCCCCTGCACCGGTTGATTAAGTGACCCTGCTTAGCTCTCCCACGCTTACCCCAGTGTCCTCATTCACTGACCTGCCTCACACTGAAGCGCTTGACAGACTTTCTGCTGTACCAGAACTGGAAGTCGCTTCTGTGTCAAGTCATTCAGGGGTTTCACAATGGCCCTATACTAAGGGACAAACTTCCTACAGTAGCCAGCGGTGCCTAAAAAAGCCATTACCTGCTTTTTGGTCCTAGGTACCAGCCACTGCACTATAGCTTCCACCTTAGCTGGTTCTGGCTTAAGGTGCCTTCCGCCCACTCTGTGCCCTTAATAAAACACTTTTGCCATACCCACTAGACACTTGGCAAGCTTCAGTGTCAGCCCTGCTTCCCTGAGTGTCAGCCCTGCATCCTTGTCAGCACCGCAGCAACATGAACTAAATGTGAGTCCCATGAGTTACTGAACACAGCAATGTCATCTAGGTATGCCCTTCTAAAACTTTGCATCCCTTCCAGTAACCTATTGATCAGGCGTTGGAAGGTAGCCAGGGCATTCTTCGTCCCAAATGGCATCACCAAAAATTCACCACTTGGAGTGATAAATGCTGACTTCTCCCTAGCCTGCTGGGTCAGAGGAATTTGCCAATACCCTTAGGAAAAATCCATGGTTGTGTGATACTTGGCCTCTACAAGCTCATCTAACAGCTTATTTATCCGGGGCATGGGATAAGCATCTGACACCATCACAGTGTTGAGCTACCGGTAGTCCACACAGAACCAAGTGGTTCCATCCTTCTTAGGTACCAGGACTACAGGACAAGCCCAAGGGCTCTTAGATAGCACAATGACCCCTAGGGCCAGCATCTCTTCTACCTCCTTCTCTATACTACTCTTTACCTCTGCTGATACTCCGTAATCATGCTTATGCAGAGGTCTCTGATCACCGGTAAGCACTGGGTGATCTGTAATATGTGTTCTGCCTAGCTTGTTTGTGAACAGAACCCTATGCTGCTCTAACATAGCCTTTGCCTGTACTCTCTGCTGTACACTGAGCTGAGACCCTATCTCAACCTGCTTTACTGTGCCCCCCTGCCTAGATTCCCCTAGGAGGTCAGGCAGAGCATTGGTCGCCGGGTCCCGCATCGTGGGCTAAAAATAGCCAACACTGATGCCACACTCTGTTTGAAATATTCTCTAAGCATATAAATATGATACGTCCTATTTCTACCTGTGTCTCCATCTAACTGTACAAAATAGTTGCACTCATTCATCTTCCTGAAAACCATGTACGGTCCAGACCAGGCAGCCATTAATTTGTTCTGCTGAGTGGACTTCAGAACAAGTACTTGCTGTCATGGGATGAATGATCTGCTACAGGCATTCTGGTCGAACCGAGTATTCTGCTTGGTCTGAGCCTCCCTGAGATTAGCCTGTGCTAACCCCATAAGCATTTCCAACCTATCCCTGAGATTTACCACATACTGAAGCACAGATTCATCAGTATTGGTAGTCTCCCCTTCCCATCCCTCATGGAAAAAGTTGAGGTCCCCGTACCCTGCAACCATATAGCAACTCGAAGGGGGAGAACCCGGTAGATTGTTGCAGTACCTCTCGGTATGCAAATAGCAAGTACTGCAGGTGAATTTCCCAGTCCTTCCCTTCAGCTTATATAAAGGCTCGCAGCATCTGCTTCAGGGTACCATTGAACCTCTCACATAAACCGTTTGTCTTGGGGTGTTAAGGGGTTGTGCGCTGGTACTTCACCGAGCACGCATCCAAGAGACACTGTAACAATTCACTCATGAATTGTGACCCTTGATCAGTTAGAATCTCACTAGGGAAACCTACTCTAGTGAAGATAACTAATAATGACTTTGCTACTGCCCTAGCATCGATGGTGGAATGTGCTACAGCCTCAGGGTACCTGGTGGCAAAATCCACCACCGTGAGTATGTAATGCTTGCCAGACCAACGAGGAATCATACATGTAGAGATAAAGTGATGCTCAAATGCCTGGTCCTATATTCCTTAAATAGAGTCCATTCTTCTTGATAAAGTGCTGTAAAGGTGAACCCCGCTTCAGCTAAATATTAAGTGAATGTATGGGGGTAAGGTGCTGGTGGGTGACGTGATAAGTAAACAACATAGAGAAAAGAACCCACTTAAAGCACTCAATGCCCCCTATGAAGTGTAATGATAATTTTAAAAATAATCTTTAATGCTAAACTAATTAAAATAATGTGTGTTAAAATACATCAAATGACACACATATATATTAACCCTAAGATGAGTATATATGACACTCCGGGTTAATGTCATAGAGGGACAGTTTGAGGTGTATTAGATCAAACATGTCCAGAGAACTGATATGCAGTATTCCCTAATTGTGGTAGTCAGGTATGAGCAAAGGTGGGGAGGGGCTGCAAAATCACCTGTCTTGGTTGAAAAACAAGTCCCAAGGTGATGGTAGTGGAAATGTGAGACTGGTCAAATGTTGCTATATATAGGCGCAAAATAAATGCACACCAATCAGTGTGTGCTCACTAGGTATATAATATATTGCTTCAATGATGGAAGATCAATATTGTATATTCTCCCACATGTGACCACCTAAAAAAACAGCTAATAAACTCCAAATCGGTAAAGAGCTGGTTGTAATACACAGAACACAAATACTATGGCTAATAGGTTCCTGTAAACGGTGTGGCTGTTGGTATACCTATGCACATATTCATGAATGTGCTACCACCGTTGGGAATGCTTCTGCCACTAATATAGGTGTGTATAAGTATGACGAGACCTGTCTAGAGTGTCAAACAAGTCACAAGGTGGACAACTGGGGAAATAGGAGATATAAGACTGATCGTAGTCCTACTAATAAGCAATACATACACACTGATCAAAGGGTGTGCACTCAGCATATAATATATTAATCCACTAATGGATAGTCAGTCACACATAACCCACATTAAACACCTAAAAATCAGATGGTAAACTCCAGGATATTAGAGAGCTAGCTGTCAACAATTAACATAAATGCCGTGACTAATAGACTTCTATAAACGGTGTGGCTTGTGTATACCTGTGCACATATTCATGAATGCGCTTCCACCGTCAGGAGTACTAATATCACTAATACAACAATGTATCCAAGGAGTTAAAGCAGCCCCAACCTCACCTAATGCTGCCGAGTCACCACACAGACTCCTGCCCTGGATAGAAGGGAGTACACGCGTGCAGTCTAGCAGCTGATTGCTCTGCAATTCAGAAGGCTGCCACGGAAGTCCTGACTGTGCGCGTGCACGTGACAGATGCCGACGCACGCGTTTCGCGATTAGAAACGCTTTCTCAAGGCTCAGTGTGAGGGGGAAGTCCCATTGATCGTAATAAAGTTTATATATGCATAAGTGTGTTTCTATTGGTTGGGGGTTTCACCCTAGAGGTGTGTCTATGTAGTGCTGCTGTATAGGCTCTAATACAGCACTATCAAGTGAACACAGGCTATCCTCAATCAAATAATTGATATAATCACAAAGACGTTGCAGCAGTGCATAAGAAAAGATTAAAGCACTTGATAAAGTGCATAGCCTGCACGAAACATGTAGAAGGGCTCCTACCCTCGATTTTATGTGTTCCCAATAAAGTAACTATTTTTTGTCAGACCTGCTTTTCTCTCTTGTTGTGCGCTGCACACACTTACTTTGCAATGAGGAATCATGAGGGGTCCCACTACTGTATGTCCATAGCTACCCACTGGAAAGGTTCCCCAATTACGGTAGTGGGTTCAAGGGGTGCTTTCACATGATCACCCACTTTACCCACTCACTGGTAGGCATCACAGGAGCGTCAGAACTCTGCCACTGCCACAGATGCCCCCAGCCAGTAGTAATGCTGCAACAGCCATGCTCTCGTCCGAGTGACCCCCTGATGCCCCGCTAGGGGTATGGAGTGGGCTACCTGTAACAGTTGCTGCTTATACTTCCTCTGTACCACTGTCTTCTACCTGTCCAAACCCTATCTGGAGCTGTAGAAGCCTGCTCTCTATTCAAGAGCCCACAGAACCATAAGAACTGATCTGACCCACTGTCCAAGGCAGACCCGGGCGCTCTGAGTCTCATACCCTCCAAGCTGGGATCAGACTGCATCCATAAACTGTGTCCCTAATTCTGGCCACCCACCCTTAGTCTCTAAGTCGGGGGAAAGGGGTACAGGTAAAGGGGAAGGTAATTCAGCACACAGTCGTGACTCAGTATGGCTTACGTGCCTGGTCTACTTGGAGACCCCTGGAACTGTTGGTCCCAAATGCAGGGGGACGGCAAAATCCTAAGGTGTACATCCTTTGCCCTGGCTCCTAGTAATCGCTGCAACAGAAGCCAGTTCTGCCGTAAAAACACAAGTTAGGTGCCCCAGGTCATTACCGAGGAGCACTTCAATATCTAACCCGGGAAATACCCCGACCTCCCTCATGCCACGTCCGGCACCTCAATCAAGGAATACCGAGGCAACTTGAATGGACCGTGGTCCACCATCTGGCATGGTCACCTGCATGTCATTGGAAGAGAAAAGGACCATATATGATGCACACTACTCTACTAGTAAAAATACAGCTGTTCAGCGCGGGCCAGCCTCCACGGTCCTCTGACCTCCGGCTGGAGTAGAACCTGCTCTGCCCCTCCACTCAATGTGGATCCCCAGCACTCCAGGAGGACTTGTTGGCAAAATCAAGATGGCCGCCGCTCGATCCCTCCCGGCGGCACGGCCTCCATTACGGCCACGAACCACCCATTCTCCTCGGGTTCACTCCTTGGATGGTGTGGGGGAGGTGCCGTCACTCGTCCCTGATGGCGCCGGTCATCTCCAGGAGTCTAGGGGGTTGTATAGCCCTGTTTATCTTCCCTGACAGAGCTCTGCAGACCTGCGTCTGTGGACATCTCTTTGAGAGACGTCCAGCTCCTCGGCGAGACTGTGAAATTCCTTTATGGCGATTTCCAGTTCTGTGAGGCGACTACTGATCTCTTTCAGTGCCTCCTCATTCTTCTGTTTCAGATTAGCAATCATTCTGTCAGACTTGCACTGTTTTTTATCCATGGTGCTAATAGTATCGTTCGCAGTATCTAGAGCAGTCCTTAGATCCTCCAATCTGGTCCTGGCCTCTGTGTAAATTGCGTGCAGCATCCTCTATAGCTCAGCATAATCGGAGTAGATCACAGTCCTGCCTGGCAATTTGCAGGGCATCTTCGGGTTGGTCAAGGGATCGTCACTCATTGGTTTTGGCTCCGCTTCTCTGGTATAGTTTGAAATTATTTCACTGTCAGCACCAGACAGACACTTTTTTGGGGTACATGACATCTGCCTTGGGCCCTCTGAATATTCTGTCATTGGTGGGATGAATTCTCCATTTGTTTTAGGCTGCAGGGAATCTCGTGCCCCCATTTTTCTCTGCGGGATCTGCGGACATGTCTAATTCTTCCATGGTAAGTGGAGAACCACTTTTCTTTTTCCGCCTTTTTGTTTTGGTTGACTCCATCCCATCTGGTTTACTGGGGTCTGCTTCATTATTTCCGTGCTTATGTTGCGGTTGCGAAAGCTGGCGCACGTTATCAGTGATATGCTACACCTGCTCTTGCTCCCGCCGATCACATTCGTCATCATAGAGACTGGTCTTTTTGGTGCCTACCGAGTTTATGCACCTCCAGCATCCTAGAGGTTTTTTGTGGGTGCGACTCGATACGGGTCCCACATAAGAGATACCTTCTTCCTCATTTGTATCCTTGTTGGACTGGAAGGGGCACTCTTCCGTGGAGTCGGGTTCATTGAGGGAACACCACATCTTATCCTCCATTTTGGTGCCATCAGGTGTATTCTTTTTCCTGACCTCGGGAGGCACTATTGCAACTTTTCCCACTGTATTCGCTAGAACCCCAGCTGGTAGTCCTACATGTGAGCAGACATTGCTTGCACAGTTCATAGCTCTCACAGGCGTCTCTGTATACTTTTTTCTTTACATTGGTAGATTCTGAGACATTAGCAGTACTGTGCACAAATTATTTCTCATCAGTGATACTGGATATGCACTTGCTAAGAAAACTTCTACATTTTCGTTGTGACCACTGCATGTTGCTTGCTGCGGCAGTTCCTTGGCTCGTTTTTCATTTAATTTCATCTGGCTTTTGCCCTTTTCCCAGGGCCACATAGGCATCTTCCTCATCATCAGAATAAGGCTTGGTCCCCGATGGCTGCTGCAGGTGCTGCGGGGACAAGAGCCGTACCTCAATGGTGCCGGGTCCGCTGCAAGGGGTGGCCACCGCTCTGTGCGGTCCATTTTTCCTGCAGACAGGAAAATTGTGAGCAGAACTAGCGATGGAGTGTTAAGCCACGCCCCCAGCTGTTCAGACAATGAGGGTGAACCTGCCGGGTGATATCATGGTCGCGCCCCCCATCACTCCCCCGTCACACCCCCCCTGTCTGTCCCCGTGCAGCTCACTGCAGACCGGGGAACTTGGCTGCACACGCCACCAGCCTGGTAGGTGTGCGTGCAGTGCAGAAAGTGGGGCCGTAGCCTAAGGCCTGTAGGGACACTGCTCCATGTGGCTGGGCTCTTTACACCAGGAGCACCTATTTATTCTCCATTCTTGCAGAGTCTGTACTTAACTTCAGCGTGGCAGCCATTTATAAACGCACTTTTTTTCTCTTCACAAGTTGTGGGGTGGACTCTGGTAACAGCATCAGTTCCTTGTGTGGGTCACCGTCTGTCGCAGACTCCCCAGTCAAACTGTGGTGTTGTGGCTTTCTCCAGTGCAGTATAGTTTTCCTGCCTGGATGTGTTGCCCTTTAATTCTGGTCCCATCTGTTCTTTGTTTTGTTGCTCAGGCTGTTGCAGGAACTATATGCAGTCAAAAGCACTGGGCAGTCTCTGGGGCCCCTTTGAAATTCAAGGGCCACCTCTCATTCCAACATCTGTGCAGAGGTATACTCAGGGAGACCGATTTGGGGGATATTAAACATGGCTTTTTTTATCCTGTACCTTTAAACAGCCGTTTAAGGCAAAACATAATACAATGAAACAAACACCTACTCCACTTTGGACACTAAATAAACACTACATGCCCTAACTGTCTGACTGGCTGGATAGGCCAGTTCCCAGTCCAAAACATATAACACATTATCAGGGAACAATATATATGGAAGTCTTATCTGACTGTGCTAGTCTGCTGTCTCCAGAACCTCCATGTTCACTTGCAGATGCAAGCATTGCAGTCCTGCTGCTCTCAGGAAGTCTGTTGTCAGCACACAGCCCTGGTGTGTGCTCAAGACTCTCTCCTCTTGTCAGCACAGTTGTGTGCTAAGGAGTCTCTCTGCAGGCTTCTCTGCTCTCCTTTGTCAGTACAATGTGTCTGTGCTAAGGAGTCTCTCTCTCTGTGTGTGTGAGTTTTCCTACAGGAGGCTTTTCTAAAGCTCTGATTAGCCAGGTAGAGACTGGTTAGTTGACTGGCTGCAATTAACAAGCTCCCTGCTGGATTCCTCAGAGGCAGCTGGATTCCTCAGAGGAATAAGTTCCCGTTACAGGATCACTGCAGCCTCCTTCCATAACGAGAGCAACGTATGCTGTACTGTATACTGACCTGGGACATTTCCATGGTTAGGAGTTGAGGACTGGACCTGAAACACTATTAAATGTCTTATACAGGGAGATATGAATTAAACAGGGTCAGGGGAGGGGTTATAGAGGTGAGCGCTTCAAGGGGAAAGCCTATATATGTTGCTGAAGGGGAAATGCAGCTTAAAATTGTCTTAGAACTTATTCAAAATCCGGACTACCTAGGCCATTTTATGTCTTATCAATTGTATGGAAAATCCTATATAGGTTAGTGCTAAGTGGTAATGGGGCAAGTAAACAGGAAGACAAGAGGTGAATCTTCCACAGATCCCAGGTTACTGCACACAGGCTAATAGAATATATAGCAGGAATAAAGTGCTTGTGTTACTACAGGGAGTGGACTGAGGGGAGGATCCTGGTAATTGCACCCAGAATTGGGATAGAGCAATTACCTAAAATCCCTATGGGCAAAACAATAAACTTTTATTCAACATATATGTAGACGCACATTGTCACGACGCAATAAATCAGTGGATAATAAAAACAACTAAAACACAGGCACGGGTATATAAGGAGGTGGTGGTAGGATAAATATCAGATATACCACTGCTTAGATAGATACCTCCATTGATAGCTCCGATAGGGGTGGTAAGCGGTGAAGGTAAATATACCTAATGAAAATAGCAATATATGCTGGTGAATCACCTGAAGCCTGGGAGGGTGTAATGGGTGTCTGTTATGCAACTAGTATGGTAGTACCGGAGGAATGAGCCTCAGTCAATGTGGGTCATGAGAGCTGCAGATCAAAGGGATGACGTCATCGCGTTGACGTCGGAGGTCACGGGTGAGATCGCTCCTTTACAGGGAAGGGAGGGTGTCAGTTGCTGTACCGGGTACTCTTAACCGCAGCTACTTTGCCAGATTCTGAGCATTATACCGGCCTTTGCCGCTGCCTGTGAGACAGGAGAGTAGGGACTGCATAGGCTGCACGGGGTGACATTGCAATCGATAGAGCAGTGTGTAATGCAGCCGCATTGATCTGCAGCTCTCATGACCCACATTGACTGAGGCTCATTCCTCCGGTACTACCATACTAGTTGCATAACAGACACCCATTACACCCTCCCAGGCTTCAGGTGATTCACCAGCATATATTGCTATTTTCATTAGGTATATTTACCTTCACCGCTTACCACCCCTATCGGAGCTATCAATGGAGGTATCTATCTAAGCAGTGGTATATCTGATATTTATCCTACCACCACCTCCTTATATACCCGTGCCTGTGTTTTAGTTGTTTTTATTATCCACTGATTTATTGCGTCGTGACAATGTGCGTCTACATATATGTTGAATAAAAGTTTATTGTTTTGCCCATAGGGCATTTTAGGTAATTGCTCTATCCCAATTCTGGGTGCAATTACCAGGATCCTCCCCTCAGTCCACTCCCTGTAGTAACACAAGCACTTTATTCCTGCTATATATTCTATTAGCCTGTGTGCAGTAACCTGGGATCTGTGGAAGATTAACCTCTTGTCTTCCTGTTTACTTGCTATGTTAGTACCATCCCTTTGCACCGGCTACATTATCTGCTATCTGGTGAGCGGTGTACTATCAGTTATTTTATATAAGTGGTAATGGGGCCTGCAACGCATTACAAATATCCTATTTTCACCCTTTATCTCTATTAAAACCCTGTTACATTGACCATCATGTGTCCTAACAATGGCAGGAAAGTTGCTATATATCAGGGTATATATTAACTGCTATATATGCTGCTATGAAATAAGGGGTTATAATTAATTCTCTTATTAATATTATATGTACCTCTTAGGTTGAAAATGGACACATTCATTCAAAATGTCGTGGCTATCCAAAGATGCCCTTTTACTGAAAACCCAAAGTACCTTGAACAATTAAGGTGAGTGTATATAATCAGCTGTTTAACCTGAAAAAAAAATATATATATATTATAATATATATATTACATGCAGGAGTACTGCAGTATGTGTTTTCCAGCATGCAGATGGTTAAATTCCTCCTGCAAAGGTTAGCTACAGGTGTAGCTATTTAGAAGACAGAACTCCTGAATGACAGGGGTTTTAAAAAGCCGGCAGGCAGCTGCTTGCAGAGAGAGATAGACTTCTCCCCATCCAGGAGGAGGCTGGTTGGTCTGGCTACCTGTTCCAGAGCCTGCAAGAGACAGCACAGGTGGCTGTGGGGACTGCCAAGAAGGATATGCCTGGGACCTGCAGGACCCTGTGGCCATGAACTGCATGAGCCATGAGGGCCAGACAGCGCCATGGCTATGAACAGTTAAAGATTTGAGACTGCTGAGGGAGCAGGGCTGTCCTGTCCAGATTGCTGTAACAGAGGGATTTCCTGGACTCTCTTGGGACCAAGTTCCCACAGCAAAACAGATAAGGATTTTATATTGTCATATATAGAATATCTGTAAACATGAGTGTGTTTTGGGCTGGTAACCAGTTTTGCTGACTAGCCAATTAGAGAGGGTGCTGCTGTGTAGTCAGTCTTCTAAAGAGGAGTAGGCTTTACTTTTATGGTTTTGTTTCCTTAAACGGACAGTGTCCCTATTGTTTTGTTTATCCCCTGTAAATAAAACCCAGTTCAACGAATTCTAGAGTTTCCTGCAGGGGGTTAATTTGCAAGGATAAATCAAACACCAACAGGCCCACCGTCCCTTTAAGTCAAAACAAAACATAAAAATAACACCTATTCCCTTTAGGGAAAAGTAACTACACTGTAGCTTTAACCCTTACTAACTGGATGGCCAGCTAAGCTGGTTCCCACCCCAAAAACATGCCCTGGCATATGCAATAATCTACACGGTCTCTACACACAACAATAAAGGGTTTTGCTTATTTGTTAGTCCAGGTTTCGAACAGACGTCCCCGCTTCAGCGCGGCCTCGCGGCCTTCCTTCCAAGGGGAGCTCGACCCCAATAGAGCTCAGAGAATCTCTCTTCTATAAGTCCAATGCCAAGTACAGGAAATCCCCACTTCAACATGGTCTCTCATCCTACCTTCTTCCTGGGAACAACAACCCAGGCAGTCCCAGCAGACTCTCTGACCACCATCCAGTGTGCCCAATGAACTGTGTCAGCCTTCCTAGCTTCTCTGGGGAAAATGTCTCTCTCTCTCTGCAGCTTCCCGTGTCTGTCTTAAAACACTTCCTTGATCATTCAGACCGGGCTGATTAGCTGCACCTGAGGCTACCTTATCCAGGGGAAATTAACTCCATGTATGCTGAAAATTCCATTAGCTGCTAGTTCTCAAGTCCAGAAGGACAGTGACTCCGTCACAATATAAATATATATATATATAAAACAATTAGTGCGCAAATTCAAACACCTTCCAATTGCACCTATGTGTAAATAACATGCAATATGTTCCCATGATGCTGAAGGGGTAACCAGGCTCACTAATAAAAGTCAAGCCCACTTGGTTGCCCCTGATCCATGTTTTGGGGTCCTAGAGTGTCAGCTCTTGGATCTGCCTGTCATGTATGTACTGATGTGTCTGTATGTAAAATGAGCGACAATAAAGAATTTTTGTTTTTGCCTTTCCAGGAGTGCCAGCAAGCAGAGATTGCTAGGCTATGAGGTTCAGGATGGGTTTTTGCAGAGAAACTCTTTACAGATTGTGGCTATGTAGCGGGGTTCCAGAGTTACTGTATACCCCAAAAATTTAGCTGGGAATCAGGTAGGATTCTCGTATACATTGAAGCACATTGCTGCGGTCAAAACCGTACCCTGAAAACGTTCTTGCAGCAGTCCCTGCTTCAGAACAGACCAGAAAGGTAATAGGGGATCAAGTTATCCCCAGAACAGTACAGGGATCCCTAGTATAAAGGGGTGCCCAGTTCATGCCCATGTCACCCTGACCCTGGTATAGGGGTTCAGGGGGGTGCTCCAGCTATAGGATAAAGCTGCAAGGTTTATTTTGTGCTAAAATGTAAAGTCAGGTTTTTGTAGTATGGCGGGGGTATGTCTAGTGAGAATAGACAGTATACATTCTTATTCTATCCCTGGCACCAAAGAAATACTTAGATATTTTTAGCAAGACACAGTATAAAAGTATAGTTTATTAAACTGTGTGTTTTAAAACATATGCTTTGTGCACAGGACATCTAGGGATGAAAGGCCCAGAGGATGTTCAAGGTGTGATTCAATTATCCACATCCTCAGATCAAAGGGAGCAATGTGCCTGTACATTTGGTCTACCCAGACTGGCCAAAGTCTCTCACTTTGGGAGGCATGGAGGGAAGCACGGGCAGAGAGGCCATATTTCACCTGCCCCTGGGTTCAGTCAGATGTTTAAGAAACCCCGTTTTTATTACTGGTTTGTTTCAGATTGGTTGCTAGTGAAATTCCTCACGCTCCTGATAGGGAGATAGAATTCTGTAAATGGAACTGAGAGTTTTTAAAAACCCTTATGCAGCTCAGATTTGGCAGTTCTCTAAGTTTCTCTCAAGATTTTAAAGTTTTCCAGATTCCAAGCAGCAAGGGAATCTTAGCCCTTTGGAGAGAGAGAGAGGGAGCTGTTGCGGTTGTAACTGCATGGTGGTTTCAGTTCTAAGACTTTTTAGGGTAAGCTTGGCGATAAGCCCCTACACCTAGGAAAGTATAGTTTTTCAATCCCAATTCCCCAAGTAGTGTGTCTTTTTTCTGTAAATTATGTAACATTGTGTGTTTGCCTTTTCCTGTGAATAAATGTACCATTTATGCATTATCTTGTTTTGCTCTGGGAAATTACCCTGGTATAAAGGGTCTAAATACCTGGTCTCCCATGACAGTTCCTATTATATGCTGCTATATTGCCTTGGGTCCCACGCTGAAACCCCAAAGATAGATACAGTACAAGAGAAAAATGACAAAAGCGCAGATAATGGAAGCAATGATAAATACATATAATAGCAAAAGCTCAAATAAGCTAGCTAACTAATTACAATATAATTGGCTCGCAAGGCCCCCAGTAGACAAGCATGGAAAAGGATCCTGAAATTGAAAAAAGGTGCAAATAGTGAAGTACAGTGTAAGAAGGGATCTATATAAGCAAATGGGTAGACTGCCACTTACAATATGGCAATAAAAATCAGCATTGTGGGATGAGATCCCTGTACCGCAATAGATTTGGCTTTTGTACACTCCACACTGGTGGACAAACAGAAAACAGCTGATCGAAAAACTCTTGGACTTCAGCACACCTGGCTTCCTCCTCGCCTCCTTGTCACTGGCAGGTGAAGTCAACGAAGTCGGACACGCCCATGCGCTTAGATGTAGATCGCACAAACCAGTGGATCTTTGTGGCTTGCTGCTCCCAGATATTAGTCACTGAATATTGTAAGTCAGGTCTATTTAGGCAACTCAGCAGCTACCAACTTAACCCGGCATGTTTCATTTCAAAAGAAACTTCCACAGCTGCGAGCTGGGACCCAAAATTATCTTTCGTCACCCGCTGGAAGGGTTCCCCAATCACCGGTAGCAGCCTAAGGGGGGGATTCACCCGATCACCTTGCCACCCCACTTGCTGGCAGGTATCACAGGTGCGGCAGGTTGCTGATGCCTCCCGAGATACCCCCAGCCAGTAGGAACTCTGGGTCAGCCTGGCTTTCATACAGGTAACCCCCCGATGCCCCACTAGTAGGATCACATGCGCTAAGTGCAGCAACTGTGCATGGTACTTACTAGGTATCACCAACTGACATTTGGCTGTCCATGGTCTGTCCGGCTGGATCAACTGGGCTGCCTATCCAGGTGATGGCCTGGGCTGCTGGGGTCCATTGCCCAGCCCCTGCACCCTGGGTCCGGAAAAGCTTGGGACAGTCGCGTTCCATGTGCCCTGTCTGGTTGCACAGTCATACATGGGCAAACTCAGTGGGCACTGGCCGGGTGCTGGCAGCCAGGAACTTACGCTGGTTTGGGCAGAATCAAGCTGTCGAGGGCTATAAATGCACATACACACACACACATACATACACACACACACACATAGAGATGTAGTACTGACAGGTAGGGGGTAATGGAGGGCTTAACCTTTATTCAAAGCAGTCACATCTACCCCTACTGTCCAGGTATAACAAAGCTGCTCCTCAAATTTCAGGTATCCTTAATTGGAATGTCCTAAAATGTGATCCTTTGCTGGGAGATGCTTTATTAGAGCATCCAACAATTATTTTCAAAAGACATAGGAATTTAAAAAATATTCTTGCCCCAACGGTTCTTAGAGATACCACTAAAGTGTCATCGGGTACAGATATAGCCTGTTGGTTTCTCCGGCTCGCTGCGCGGTATCATGAGCCGAGCCTTTCCCTGCCGTGAGATTTCAACGATTTGTTATGCGAGTTATCTGCGATTTAACCTGTGTTAACTGTGGCCTGAAGGCAGGCAGAAATTGAAATTTAGCGTTGTCTGCAATGCCGGACAGAAACTCAAGTAGGCGATCGCGAATTGCCATCTGCTGGAGAGGCGCCGAACTGCAAACAACCAAATCAGAATTCAGTCTAACTGTGTAATACAGGTGTGTATAACAACACAACGAGTTGTTTGCATAGAGTTTAATTGGATGTATATTGATTATATCTGCCAAGAAAAATGATACTGTAGCTGTCCGCGCTTTTGTTGAGTGGAGCCGGAGAAACCAACATGCTATATCTGTAACTGATTAACGTCTAAAATTACAGGTTGTTTCGAGTGTGTAACTAGTAGATATATCACTTGTGATAATCTAGATACCACAGATTCAAAATGTTTTGCTTCAGGAAATTCAGATAAAATACAAGATTGTATTAATTGTAATGTCAAGTTTGAAGTTTATTTGATTTTATGCCCATGCAAAAAATATTATGTTGGTAGGACAAAAATACCCTTTAAAACCAGATTTCTGGAACACAAGGAATATACAGCATGGTTATGACTCATTGTCTGCCCAGGCATTTTTGTAAAATTCATAACAAAGAAAGGACATACTATAAAGGGTCGGAGAATCAAAGGGATTGAGGTGGTGCATAAAGATGCAAGAGGGGGAGGCCACCTTTTAGCATTATGCACAAGAGAAACCTTTTGAATCCACCAGCTCAATACTCTACAACTGCATGGATTACATTTGGATATAGACCTAGAAGCTTTTCTATGATCTGTATGTAACCTGTATTATTTAACATTTTAAAAGCACTATATGTACTATGTAAGAGCTACAGTGCAGTTAAAGCTGGTTAAAAACCAGAAGTGCCCTGTAAGGGATGTGCGCAGCGGGTAATACACTGGAGATGTTTTAAGATAAATAAACGTAGGCTTTATTAGCCAGGAGCTTTAAACAGAAACACAATTAGAGCACAAAATAATAACCAGGCCTACTTTTGGACACGGTCCAAAGAGTAGTTGTAGGCAGGGTGCTCTCCACGTCAGACCAGGGACTGTGGTGGTGTCTGTGGGAGGAGGGGGGGAGATCACTCTGGCGGGTCCCAAGGACCAATGCTGTCTGGAACATTATTTGGAAGATTATCTCTTCCCCTGGGATCTCTCTAGCAGCACAGATTCACCCTGTCTTAGAGATTACCTTCTGTCTGTGCAGCAGACGTTTAAGTTTGCTTTATGAGCCCGGTGGAGGCTGGTTAATTAACATAAAAAAATAGAATGAATTAGCACTCACCCTGTGTAACACAATTCAGCTAGAGGGGCTGTGATTCTGCATCCACACCGCAAGATGCATACAACTATACAAAAAACAAATACAAATAATAAAACAGGACTTACTAAAGCTAAAGACAGGCTTTATTTTGGAAGCCTTTTGAGACACGTATGAGGCCCTAATATTTATAGTGAAAATAATCTAAGAAAAAGGGTGCACAAAAACAGATCTATATACTTCCCATGCTTATACCAGCAGCAGATAAATCTCGACCCCACTCCCTGCCGGCTTAACAGTTTCTCTTATGGTACTGGAGAGGTAGACTTCAGGCCCCACCACTAGGGTACAAATATTAACAGGGATATTAACAATATTAACAGGAAAATAAAGAAGGATTACATTAATAGTACAAATGTAAGGCTTTTACATTTTATCTAGTTTAAAATGTTAAAATAGAAAATAGAGGAAGAAAAAGATAATTTAACAACTTTATAATGGTACACGGTAATTACTCTGAATATTACGAGAGGAACCTTATAACTATCAGGATGATAATAATGTGATTGTAATCATCTGTGCTGGAAATTTATATTTCATGTGTTTTTTATGTATTCTGTATCTTTTCCTAAATAATAAAATATTTTAAAAATGTTTTTATTGTCATTAGGTCACTTTGCTCTTAAATGGGATTGACCCTTTAATTTATTAAACACGTCACTGTCATTAGGTAACTTTGCTTCTTTGTGGGAATTTGTTAACATAAACATGTCATTTAATTTTAGGACGGAGCTTCGGAAATGCTGCAACGCCAGCGATCAACTCATAGTAACACAGAACAACACCCGGATCGACGACATCCTAAATTATGAGACACAGCAGAAGAAAACAATCAAAGTCGACAAGAAAATTCATCAAATGCTTCCTAATGTATGATCAGAAATCCTTTATATCCCCCCAAAAATCTACATCTGTTAGTGCAATACTCCAATTCCCGGAACTAATGTGTAGAGTACATAGGTTGCCATGTTCACATCTCCATGACGTAAAACAGGAACAGACGTCATGTGTTGAGTTTACATGATATTCAAAGCTAATTATATGCAAAAACAATGTCAAAACCACATCTCATTGCAATAGGTTTAACAGCCATTATTGTACAGTTACGTAACGTTGAGTTATCTTCCAATAAGTAAGTACATATTAGCATTACTGCTATCCAGGTAGTGAAATAGAGCTTTTACTGGAGAGGAGAGTGAAGAGGAAAATAATGCTACGTGTATAATAGTTCAATCATGCCTAACTGTGGTGTTACACTGATTGAGACCCTGTAAAAGCCCTATTTTAGGGTCTAAAAAAGATTAATGCCAAGTTTAAGGCCCTGTTTTAAAATTAGCAGACTTTAGTTAATAGGCGATGCTATAATTTGCATATCATTTACATCTCATTATCACTAACATCTGTTATCATTAACGAGGAGAAAACATGGTTTAACTTTATGTTGGATTAACGACGTTTAGAGTGAGTTTTTGTTTTACTCTTTCCACCATATTACAAGTCCCCTTTAATCTTTCCCCTATTAGGAATCCCCTTTACTTTCTCCATAAATCTCCTTTACTCACACTCCTCCCCCCCCCCCCCCCCCATATTAGAAATCCGCTTTAATCACACATGGGAACTAGACCCAAAACGTTGTGCTCAAAGAGCGTCCTGATATCTGAGATTTGCAGACACACAAATAGCATTCAATTTAAGGATATATATTCAATAGCTGTAAATCTCTTTTTGAGCCATATTAAAGTCAATGTGTAATGATTGATTCTGTATTGGCATTTAGCATGTCTACTTCCATGATGAAGTCTGTGTGCGTGAAACCGGATAAGTGAGAGATTGTGGGGGTGCGGAGGGTAGAAAGACATTTTGAATATTCACAGGTCTATACTGTACATACTGTAGCAGGCACTGTAAGTGTTGTTGGTTGATGAGCCGAGGATGGATCAATGCAAATCCCAATAAGAACTGTTATGTTCAGTACCCAAGGAAAAATCTAAATTCAAAGGTACTCACTGGATCCATTAGCAGCTCCTTGACATGCTTCCGAGGATACGAAGAAATCGAGCTCAGCCAATAAGCAAACATTCAGGACTGGATAAATGCTGGTAAAAGTTATTATTTTATTCCAACATCAGACAGGTACAAAATAATTAAAGCGTTCACGCTTTGGAGCACTTTGTCAAAGACTCTGACATAAAGTCAATAAATAATAACTTTTACCATGATCTTCATTTGTGCTTATTGGCTATGCTCCATTTTGTCCTGCTCGTTTCCTGGATTTCTTCTAGAGATTTACTCTTTCCCTCTTTTAGACCAAAACATTTAGATTTTTTTTTAGAACCAAAACAGAAAACAAAAAATCCCTCTCTTGGTTAAAATCCTAATCTATTTTATTTTGCCCTGTAGGCTATGCCGTTCCCAAGAAAACCCCTTAAAGAGTGCGCTGTGGTTGGTAATGGGGGAATTTTACTAAACAGCTGCTGTGGTTCAGAAATTGACCGCGCTGATTATGTTTTCAGGTAACTGTTTCCATACTCCAATTTATTCTGAATGTGTGAAATATATACTGTATATAGGTTTGTTACATTCTATTTTTAATTCTATAAATTACACCGACACGCAAGTCAGCCACTGGGTATTGTACCTGCTAGGCTATGTACTGTTTGTATGTTTTTATGTATCTGGCATACAGTATGACATCATACTGGTGGCATCATAATGAAAATAGCTTGGTGGCAGATAAGAAGAGTCAGATAGCCATAATGTTTACATAGAAAGCAGAAAAAGAAAGGAAGAGAGGAAGTCAGTTGGCACGTGACGAGAAAGCAAGAATGTTGGAGAAGGAGAGGAAGGTGGAGAGAATTGGGGACATCATAAGGTATTAAAGGAAAGTGATGGGGGGAAAGAGATGAGGAGGGAGAGAGAAGGGGAGGATGGGGAGAAGGAGCGGCATGAGGAGAAATTAAGAATTCTGGAGAAATAGAGAGACAGAAAGAATTGGCGACATCATAAGGTATTAAAGGAAAGTGATGGGAGAAATAGAGGTTTCTTAAAATTCCCAAACAACACCGGTTACTTTCAGCTAGTATGGAGATATATACTGTATATATATTTATCTTCTTCAGCCTCTGTGTAGCCACTCCTGAAATAAGGCTTCCCCAATGATCTTTTGCGGTTACAAGCCTGTCTTCTCCATGATGCTCCACTGCAGTTACAAGCCTGTCTTCTCCATGATGCTCCACTGCAGTTACAAGCCTGTCTTCTCCATGTTGTTGCAAAAATATTCTGATTTCATCCTCCCATCTTACGATTGGTCATCATGTTTGTACATAGATATATACAATTATATATATATATATATAAATATATATATATATATATATACAGTGCTTGACAAATCACCCACAAATCTACTCGCCGAACCAAAAAATTTACTCGCCACCTAGTCCCGCCCCAACCCCGCCTTTAGTCCCGCCCCTAGTCCCGCCCCCAACCCCGCCTCTAATCCCGCCCCCAGTCCCGCATTTAAAAAAACCATAAATGAAATAAATTGAATAAATTCCTAGTAAGAACATTCGTTTTTGACATAAGTTTATTTATTGTATTACATTATACTACAATTAGTCCTTGTGTATAAATGTCAAATCTAGAAAAAAAGCCAGATGTGAATGACTAGTTTCCTGAACCCCTTAACCAGTGTCTGGACGTCCCCACTTCACAATATTTAAAGCAGCAATCCCGCCTGGGATCTTACCTGATCTGCAGTCCGTCAATGTCCAGGTACCCTCATTCCCGCAATGTTATACATTGGAGGGAATGTGTTCCTTACCTGTCTTCTGGGTTAGGGGGGGTTCCGATGTCTCCTGTGTGAAGCTTGAGTCAGATCTGGAAGAAAGCAGTATAGGTTATTTCGGTGTAGTGTAGGGCAGTTAAGATATACAGGGTAAATAAGAGATCCAGATCCAGAGTGTGAGACAGAGAGACGGAGAGAGAGGGTGAGAGAGATGGAGAGAGAGGGTGAGAGAGACGGAGAGAGAGGGTGAGAGAGACGGAGAGAGAGGGTGAGAGAGACGGAGAGAGAGGGTGAGAGAGATACGATTATAGGTGATAGAGAGCGGATAGAGTGTGAGATCTACTGATTGTGATCTATACATAGAGAGGGTGACTGGGGGGTGGATGGGGGACTGGTTGGGGTTGATTGGGGGTGTGGGGGGTGATCTGGGTGGGGTTGATTTGGGGTGCGGGTGACTGGGTGGGGTGATTGGGGTGGGGGTGACTGGTGGGGTGATTGATTCGGGGGGTGGGGTGATTGGGGGGCGGGGTGGTGTGGGGGGTGTGGGGGGGGTGGGGTATTGTGGGGTGGGGTGGTGATTGGGGGGATGTGTGTGGCGAGTGTCTTGGGGGTGGGTGGTGACTGGGTGGGGTGCCGTATTGATTGGGGGGGGTGGGGTGGGATTGATTGGGGGGTGAGGTGATTGGGGACGGGGGGGTGGGGTGTGATGGGGGGGGGGGTGGGGAGGGTGGGGTGATTGGGGGGGGTGGGGTGATTGGGGGGTGGGGTGATGGGGTGTCTGACTTGGTGGGGATACTGACATGTCTGACTTGGGTGGATGACTGGGCAGGGGGTGGTGACAGACTATGACTGACTTGCTGACATGAGCGTGTGGGGAGGGGTGTGACTGACTTTTAACTGACTGGGTGGGGGGGGGTGACTGACCCCCCCCCCATTACTTACCCGTGCAGAGAAGGAAGGGCGGTTTGAAGTCCTGGCAACTCCAAGCCGCGTCACAGCCAGAGGGTTTTTTTTTTCTTTTTCGAGCAGGGGATTTTGTTATTGCAGAGCAGGTTTTTTTTTTCTTTTTCGAGCAGGGGATTTTGTTATTGCAGAGCAGGGGAAAAGCTACTGGCCACGAGCCAATATCCGATCGCAGCTGGCGAGTTGGCGACCGGGTTTGTCGAGCACTGTATATATATATACATATACATATACGAAGAAAAATTACAGTGCGTTTAACCAGATGATGCAAATTAACCACAGACAAGCCATGCAAAGACCTCGCTTAGGGACAGAAATTTCTTTTTTTGTGCCCTACTGTTTACAAATATATACAGGCAGTCCTCGTTTTACAATGCTTTGTTTTTCAATGAATGGCTTATCTACCGCTATGCAATGCATACCTATGTTCATTTTTACAACGCCAAAACGGCTTATCTAACGCTTATTACGACGCTTAGGTTGCAACATTGTTGGTGTGTGTGTGTGTGTGTGTGTGTGTGTGTGTGTGTGTGTGTGTGTATATATATATATATATATGTATATATGTAGCCCTGGTAAGAAATAGGGCTATATATCTATCCTCCTTCTGGTGTAAGCCCTGCTAAGGGCAGGCCGCCAGTAGTTATCATGGGTTTCCCCTGCTTAAAGCCCTGCCTTGATTGGTGGAGTTGGGCCCCCTGACTCTGTGTGGAAGGCAAGAGACACAGGGGAGGGGCCTGCTGACATCAGGAGGGGTGGGGCTGTCTAAATTTAGTTGCCTGATCCTGTCAGTGGCAGTAGGTGTGAGAGGAGTTCTGTCTTGGGAGTGAGAGGAGAGAGTTCTGTCCTGGGATCAGGAGGAATGATTTCCAGGAGAGGCAGGCCTTACATGAGGAGGCGCTCAGGCCTGACTGAGTAGAGTTGATAGAACAGTGGTGGACCAATGCCCCTCACCCTGCCTAGGGGGTGAGGGAGAACTAGCCCCACCCTGAGTGTCTGTACCTTGGGGTGGTTGTGGGGAGAGTGAGAGCCCCAGACAGCCCATCCTGAAGGGGTACGGTCTGGAGGAGGAGAAGGAGGAAGAGACCATTGTGTATGATCTGCTGCGGCTGCTGAGAGCTGTTGTACAATAAAGAGACTTGATACTTTTTACAAAGAGACTGAGACTGAAATCTCTCGCCCTATTGCGGGGGCTTCTCTGGGAGGATTTCACCCTACCCTTATAGGGCTCACCAGAGATGGAGGCGCTGCACCATTGCTAGAAGATGAAGGCACTAACCCCAGAAGCCTGTCCCTGTTGTCCCCCATACCATCGCGGGAGACTCAGGCCCTCCTGTTCCTCACAGGTATGCACCACCATAAGACATGCAGCCAGCCCTCATTACACCTTAGGGGTCCGATCTGCGACCGGGGGGGGGGGGGAATATGGGTTACATATACATACATATATAATATTATATTATATATTATGTTATATTATATAAAATACAGTATATACACTATATAATTTATGTGGGTGCTGCATATCTTATTGCCTGCATAAAATATTTGGTGTATTTTAGTGTTAAAAATACCTTCAGGAACGGAACCTTTCATTTAAACAGTGCTCCTATCGGAAAACGTGTTTCACTTTACAACGTTTTGCTATCCAACGCCATTTTGAGTAACGCATTGTGTCGGATAACCGAGGACTGCCTGTACTTACAGTATCTACTTGACTTACCTGAGTGCTGCCCTTTGATTTTGTTTTTGAACGGTATCGTATATTTATCTATTGTTTATGGGATGTGCACCTACATATATATATATATTGTATGTGTATATATATATAGCAACTGTAAATATTCCTGTATATTCATTTGCATGAGATAAGAGTCGGTAATCACCACACTTATTAAGGTTATGGTGGGTAAAAAAATTGACAAAAACCCTCCACAGTAAAGCGTAAAGCATAAAGCAACTGTAAAAATTCCTGTATATATTCATTTGCATGTCTTAGACAGGTCTGCAACCCTGTCTTTCACCATTATCACCCAGCACACAGCACTTCCACTGCAGCAAGGGATTCTGGGAAATGACATGCAAATGAGCACACAGTGCCACCTTTTATCTCAAGCTCACATTACATGAGCAACCCTTAGCCAATGCATGCTGCTTTAGACAGAGCTTTTAAGCAAGCGCTTGGGAGATGCAAAGCCAGTAAACCCACTCAAAGACATGTTTCAACCTTGATGGGTATCATCAGTGTGAGGTTGGTTGCTGGCATTTGCTCAAATGAGATAAGAGTCGGTAATCACCACATTTATTAAGGTTATGGTGGGTGAAAAAAAGTGACAAAAACCCTCCACAGTAAAGCATAAAGCAACTGTAAATATTCCTGTATATTCATTTGCATGGCTTAGACAGGTCTGCAACCCTGTCTTTCACCATTATCACCCAGCACACAGCACTTCCACTATAGCAAGGGATTCTGGGAAATGACATCTATATATACCAGATGATGCAAATTAACAACAGACAAGCTAAGCAGTGGAAAAATAACCACTGGTAATATTACCCTAAATAATGAAGCAAGGACGGAGCTACAGACAAGGACAAGGGTAACAGACAACGACAACCACAACACAAGGGAAAAGGGGGGGGGGCAGGGAGAGGAGGGAAAACAAGGAGGGGGGGAAACAATGGGAAAACACAAAAGGAAGGGGCAATATGCCCTTGGAGGATGTGTGCCTATGGTTCGTGTGGCGCAAAAACTGTGGCTTCCAGGAGGTATGAGCCCCGCTGTTGGGAGCCTGTGGTGTGTGTAATGAATATACGAACAGCGCCTCCACCTGGGAAGGATCCCCACACAGTGGGATAGCCCCTTCCAAGACAATACAGTCATTAATTGCACACAATGGTATATGTAACAGTATTTACTGAACAGTAACTTATAACAACAACTATGTAACATAAGATAACACCACATCACAGTATAAAGAGCACCCCACCCAGTACCACCAGTGAGTATCCCAAAACTACTTTGGGTGCTAGGTACCAATACCCAGATGTCCCTTTTCCCAGTGTTCAGCCCACCCAAAAGTGTAAGGAGTAGCGCTCTCCTGTGACTGTTGGTGCACTTGTTGAGATACCTACCGAGTACTAGAAATGAGGATCCGTCTGATCCAGCGACATGTCCCTCTGCTTCATCATCTGCCTCCGCGCTGGGTGGACTCTGGCAGGAGGGTCTCACCTCCAAGAGTCCTTAACAACACCACGGTAGTCTAGTCCCAGTCCTCCGACCGCGTTCACCACACAGCGTCTTCCTTGTGTCCCTGACACTACAGTATAATGGGTAAGCGTCCCTATCTAAGGGCTTTCCCTTAGTCTCTCTCATTCACTCTAACTCTCTCCTCGCTGACTCAAATCTAACTCACTAAATCCTAAATTACTAACTCAATAACTCCTAACTCACTACACTGGCGACACACTTTATTCGAGCTTGGCTAGTCCCACGAATTCGGGTATACCCGGGTGTATTGAGGTTTGTGACTGTTTTCTGCCCGAGTGCATTGAGTTATTTTCCAAGCAGGGATTGAAGCATTTTATTCCCGCTGGCTGCAATACTGCACAGTACATATATATATACTGCATTACAATTCATGAATTTATGCCATCTGGTAGACACGCGAAGCATTGCAGCCTATTAAATCCTAATCATTATCATTTAACAGATCAGCCGCCCATCAGCCAGGCATGAACCCAGGCTGGGAAGGCAAATGCAACGGGGCTTGTCAGAGGTGAGGAGTGGCGCATTCCAGGTATCTGCCAGGTACATACCGGGTATTTGCTCGAATAAAGTGTGTCGGTGCAGTAACTTCTAATTCACTAACTCCTAAGTTACTAACTTCTAATTCACTAACTCCTAAGTTACTAACTTCTAAGTTACTAACTTCTAAGTTACTAATTTACTCACTCCTCTCACTAGCTCACTAACTTATAACTCATTAAGGGCAACATGCAGTAAGTGGCGGAAAGGCACTTCTCGCCACTTTCCCGCCAATAAAGCCTATCCGTATTCAGTAAGGGGCGAGAAAGTGGCGAGATGCAAAAAAAACGCCAGTTTGGCTGGCGGTTTTTTTTTTTCCGCCGGTGGCGAGGCGAGAAGGCACTTTCCGCCTAAAAATGAAACATTTTCCGCCACGCTGTATTCTAGTAGAGGCGAGTAGCTAAGCGGAGCTATTCGCCACTCTAGAATAGCGTTTTGCTGGCGAATCAGCCACGCAAGAAAAAGTTGGCAAGTTGCTGCTGAGAGGCAGCGGATGAGTGGCGGATCAGCACTTAGAAAAATTTCTGGCCTTTTTCCTGGCTGGGATTGATGCCGGGGGTCTCCGGAGCTGATACCATTAATACCAGCACCGGACCCCCCCGGCATGCATCCGAGGCAGGAAAAATGCATTTAAAGCCCACTTCATTACCTTAGCGGTTAACCGCTAAGGTAATGAAGAGGTTAAACAGCCGTGCCAGCTTTATTGTGGGTAGCGGGGGTGGGTGAAGGGGGTATTTGGCCCTTGTTGTTTGTTTAGGGCTTCCGGGGGGTTGCGAGTGCACTTAACCCCTTCACGACCGTAGCGGTTAATACCGCTACGGTCATGAAGGGGTTAAGGCCTCCCGCTACCCACCCGCAAGCCCTTAACAACCACCGTTGGGGCTAATACCCCCTTCACCCACCCCCTCTACCCACAATAAAAAAAAATACACAACAGCCCCACACTAACTAAATATATATATATATATACACAGAAAGATGACTGCGCTCAACAGGTACTAATGATATAAGTGTATAAGTACTAGTAAGCACTGTAGATTAGCATAAATGATCGACTATACATTAAATAAATATAATTTCAATAGCTGAATTAATACTGGTATTCACTGAACATGCTATAAAAAATGTATGTGATTCTAGACCAATGTATATTAAAGCTAAAATAGTTGAGACCCATAAAACATTCTTAAGAATACATATATAATAGTGGTATAAATGTGAAAAGCAAATGATTGTTTAATGATAAAAATAAATATGAATAAAAATAAAAATAAAAATAAAAAATGCAAAAAAATAAAAAAAATAAAAAATAAAAATATTTTTAAAAATATAAAAATGTAAATATGAAAAAAGGGGCTCAAAAATAGGATCTGGCAGCTCTCCACAAGGACCAACGACCTCCCATAAATCTGTGAACAACAAGAAAAGAAAGCGCCCGATCCTAGTGCAACATGAAAAATACACTTTTAATAAAAATAGATTAGGTCCAACATAAATGCACTCACAAACAAATAATCAATAAAAGCATGTAATGAGTATACTCATTCGCTTCCGTGTGCTGCTATGGCTCCGTTGGTGTATGCTCTCTCTCAAGTAGGATGTCAGCTGCTTCTGCCGTCTTTACTGAGTGCAGGAACTGTGCATGCCTCTGGAGCCGTGACCCGGAAGTGTAACAGTCTCTTTGGTAAACCGGATGCCAGGATCGTGGATATTTGTCCCCGTGCAATGCCTCATAATGCCTCATAAGGCCTGCCTCATAAGCCACCAGCACCTGTGCTCCCCCGCAACACTCCCGCAGCCCCCCTTCGCACCACCCGCTCCTACTGAACTCTCGTGCCTGCCCGCATGCAGCGGACGTGAGGAGGACAAGGGGCAAGCCCGGAGGGGGAGCCTGGCTACATATATAACCTGGACCCTGGCTGTGCATTAAAATTGTTATACTTTATAAAGTGTATTTTGCTGCATGGAGTTCCTGTAACAGGGTCATTCTACATAGTAGAATCAAGCTGCAGGTGGAGGCGCTACCGAACATTGACTCTGGTAACCCCCCCCCCAGGTTCCCAGCAGCGGAGACTCAGATCTCCTGTGGGCCACAGGTATTGCACCCCACACATACAGTACCGACACACTTTATCCGAGTGTGGTCGGTACCGCAAGCCGGGAAATCTCATTGGGAGCGTGCGCCCCCTGCACGCGCGTCCAGGGGCTCCCCGAGGGAGCCCTGGTGTCCCGCGATCGCGGGACAGCGGCAGGGGGTTCCGGGGGACCCGGCGGACCCGGCAGCGGTAGGGAGAGCGCCCCGATCGGAGGGCGCTCTTCCGCTGCTTCGGCGCGCGCCCGTCACTCTCGGGCGCGCGCCAGGCTACTGCTGCGGCAGAGAACGGGCAAATGCTCGAATAAACTCTGCCGCAGCAGTACACCGTAACCACACATCTCCCAGGGGGTGGGGGAAAGTGCGCTACATATATATGTATAGGATTTTCAAATATTTCAAATCTAAAATGTTGTTAGATCTTAATCTATGTCATAATAATAGATAAAGATAACCTCATCAAACAAATTACACAAAACCTGATACTTTTTCAACATTTATTTATCCACAAATGATTCAACATTCAAAATCCATGTGTGAAAAAAGTATGTAAACCTTTAGGGAGCTATGCACTAAGCAATGAGCTTTTGCGTTCGCATAGGCATTTTGTGATCGTACTTAAAAAAATTAAGCCAGAGGCGGGATTCACTAACAAGTGAAGGGCATTTTGTTAAAGCCGATCACAAAACTGTTGTATCATGCGAGCTGTTTTTTTCCCCTGCTATCGTGCTTAAACTTGTAAAGCGCGATAGCTGATAGAACAAAATGCAGCCTGTAAGACACTGCGTCTCCATGCACGGCCCTTACAGGCGATCGTACTGTAAAAATATATCATTATTATAATTAGTGGTCGACAAATCACCAAAAAATCTACTCGCCGAACAAAAAAATCTACTCGCCACCTAGTACCACAGATGTGCTGCTTGGGCCAATAGGAGCTCTCCGCGATGTTAAATACACTCGCCCGGGGCGTGCAAATGTATAGGTTTGTCGAACACTGATTATAGTGTACATGTGCAAGGGGTCTGCTGAGGCTGAACCCAATGGGTTCCAGCTTGGGGGACCCCCTACTTCATGAGATACAGGCCCCCGTTATGGGGTGCCAGTATCCCCTGTGCTTTTAAATCACCCGCTTCACGTGACCGGGGGATTTCAATCCTGCAGGGGGATACTGGCACCCCATAACGGGGCCTGTATCTCATAAAGTAGGGGGTCCCCAAGGCTGAAACCAATGCGGTTCAGCTCAGGAGACCCCCAACTCGTCTACACTAGTATCAAAACACACATCACAATAAAAAATTATTAATTACCGTAGCGGCTATCCGCTATGGTAATGAAGCTGCTTTAATATAATTTTTATTAATATTGTGCGGGAGCAGGGGGTCTCCTGAGCTGAACCGCATTGATTTCAGCCTCAGGGATCCCCTGCTTCCCGAGTTACAGGCCCAGATATGGGGCGCCGGTATCTCCATTATTTACATGTCACACGTCATGCGACGTAGACGCTATAAAAATGGCGGCGACAATGGCATCCGATGCCCCATATCGGGGCCTGTAACTCGGGATATAGGGGTCCCTGAGCCAGAAATCAAAGTGGTTCAGCTCAGAAGACACCCTGATCCCGCACACTATTAAAAAAATACATTAAAGCAGCTTCTTTACCTTAGCGGCTATCTGCTAAGGCAATGAAGGGGTTAAGGTACAGTAGAATGCTTATTGGGGACAATTGCCCCCAATAAACATTGCAATATACAACACAAACACACCCACCCCCTGTGACCCCAACAGCCCTTATACCCCCTAACATACATCAAAGATCTTTTTTTTATTTTTATGCACAGGAATTATACTATAGTCCGGCGGTTGCCCTTGGGTGGTCCCCGCGGATGTCCACAGACCCCACAGGGGTCCCCGGGTGGTCTCTGCAGGTGTCCAGGGGACCCCCTCTTGCTTGGTACCAATCCTGTGCCCCCAAAAAATATAAAACATACTTTTAAATAAATACACCTCCCTCCCTCGCCCCCTAACACATACAGTACAATAATGGCCAAAATGACTATTATCCACATATGGATAATAGTGAATTTGGCCATTTAAAAGACAACAATAAGTAGCATAAATAAAGTAAATAAATCTTGCACTCACCCCTGCCAGGCTGCCACGATGAAGGCCGTCCTCATCCTCATCACAGTCCATGTCCTCCGTTGCCACAAATAATACAGTACATAAAAAAACTATCTTTGAAAGGGAAAAAGGCATACAACTACAGGTTTGCCAGATACCAAACAGAGATGCCACGGGGGGCAATCAGAGTGGATAAAAACCCTGTTTGAACCACCTGCAACCATTGATACTGATCCCACTGCAGGTGGTCACCCTAGTCTTAAGGAAGAAAAGATCGCCGATACATGGCCAAGCAGTTAAAAGATTACTTTATAAAAGGGAAAGAGGAGCTTGAGCGAAAAGTCCTCCTCAGGTGACTAAAAAGTAATGGTTTTAAGCATCTTCTTGAAGAGACACTTTTAACTGGGAAATGTCTCCAATCCCATCATGACTGAGGGTTCTCTCCCTCCATTCATTCTCATTTGAGCCACAGGTACATCTCGAGTGATAGTGGAGGAATGGCTTCAGACGTGGCTAGACCGAGCTACCCACAAACAGGGGAGGTATGTAGAAGAGCCTTAACCCCTGTCTAAAAGGGCTTCACTTGAAAGCCTGTATTGGTCTGAGGCATCCAGCAGGGAACTGTTAAATTGTAACTAAAGACAATTAACCAGTCTCCACCTGGCTAATCAGACAGGTAGAAAAACCTCCTACTAGAACTGCAGAGAGAGCCTCTGGAGCACAGTTACAAATGTGTTGCCAAGAAGGCTTTGTTCTTTTGCACAGGGCTGTGCCGACATCAAGACAGCCAGACAGCCAGACAGCCAGACTCCAAGACAGAAAGCCAGGTAAACTTCAAAGAGGTACCTGTAAGCAGTAATCCTAAATTGGATACTGATTCCGGGACTCCCAATGATGACACGGATGCAAACTTTGCCAACACGGAAGTCACAGTACCGGTGAGAAGGAGCAGAGCGATAGCGCTGACGGATTTCAGTTATCCAGACGTCCGGAGTGGGTAGAGTGTACATGTATTACACTCACTGCGCTTTGTACTTGAGAAAGTGTGAGTGCATTCATTTCCCCCCTACCCTGTACATTGACACCTTTTGTTCTTTTTTCTGTGAGGATTGATGCAGCAACAAATGAATTCCAGGACTCTTGCTTATCACACTTTGTAAGATTGTTGTGATTGCTTATTCACTATTAAGCACTTCAATCACTTTTATAGTCTTCCCCTTTTCACTGGTATATCCTGCCCGCGCTCCTGTATGGATATGAAACTTAAAATGTGAAGATCATTCAGAAGCTTCAGACAGCTCAAAGAAGTATGGAAAGAAGCATGTTCAGTATTAAACGAAGAGACGGGATAAAGAATTAATGGGTTTGGAAGCAAACAAAGGGAAAGTAATGAAAATGGCAGTGGGGTGGGCATTTCAAAAGGCTAAGATGGCAATCATAAGAAAGCTGGGAGGATAAACTTAGGACATTTGTTGGAGGAACAGGAAGGAGAGGCTTGTAACTGCAGTACCTGGAAAATAATTGGGGGGGGGGGGCCTTTATCCGTCACGGAATGAACCCCATAAACAACAAGCCAAATTTTGTTTTAGAGATAAAATGAAAACCAAAACACTAGGGCATCTGGAATATCGAACATATATATACACGCACACTTATGTCTGTGTCATATCTCCCTTCTGTGTCAATGTGTCACCCTGCAGGGGGAGGAGGGGAGAACAGGATCATAGCTCCCTCCTGTGTCACTTAATGAGTCATTTCAAATTTGCTCTATCCTTCCCAGGTTTAATTTGCCACCAATGAATCAGACGTATGACGTTGGAACAAAGTTAGATCTTGTCACGGCAAACCCGAGCATTCTTTATAAAAGGTAGGAAAAAACTGAATGAATTCATTTTATGAGGGTGTAGAGGTACTCATTATCATTATACAGCACAAAAAGAATAGACAATACCGTTCTGTGGCTAATGAAATGCTTTTATTCTTGCGAGCTTTCGAGATACACTGATCTCTTCTTCCGGCGATGTTACAATGAATGAAGCTAAAAAAAAGGGGTATACACTTAAAAACAGTGCATACTGGAATGTGATCTGTGATGGAAGACAATCCCTCCCCAGTGCAGTTTTATGGCTAGAGGTGATAAAATGTCCCTGAATGTCAGTGATGTGAGAGTGTGTGTGTGTGTGTGTCTTCTCTCATGCCGTCACTCCCATCTCTATCGGGACTGGTGTAACAGGCAGTTGCAAAATGGTTAGCCGGCTGTTGAGGAACTGGAGTGGTTGAAAAAGACGAGCAAGGAGAGAGTTTTGGAATGAGGAAGATTGAAAGAATTCTCGAGGTAATTTAAAATAAAAAGTACTGTTCTCTGTCTCTGACGCTGAAGTTGCTGAGGCCACTTTTTTTTTCCCAAGCTGAGTCCCTGGGCCAACGGGGGAACAATTTTAAATTTGCAAAAACCCAGTGATGTTTTAAAAAAAATAAAACTGATAATCTGCCTGAAAAATGCTTTTTAGATAAGAATGGAGGAGCATTTCCACTTGGCCAGCGGGCAAAAAAACCACTAGTTTTTTGCCTCTGCAGCCCCCCTGCATTGGTGTGGAGGAAAGACTCCTGAGTGGTAGCTTTACACCCTTGTGGTGTATGTTATGTATGTCTTTAGTATATATACGCTAAAAGAAAAAGTGTACTCCACACGCTTCACCAGAAGCTAGTACGGTAATTCAATACAATTAAAAGCGGCGCAGCCAAATTTAAAAGAGACAATAAGGAAAGGAAATAATCCCTTCCTCCCCCGAAGAGCCCTTTTCCAAATACAATTCTCTGTTTACACAAACAACACCCCCAGCCCTCCGTAAATCCATCTCTGCTGTATTCAATTAATCAAATTCCTTCAAAAAATTGTGTCCTGTGGAGAAGAAAGGTGTGTGTCCCGAGTCTTCTTCAGAACGATGGAAGAATAGAGTTATGTTTAACCCCGATAAAACCACAGTTTATTCTGAACTTCCCTCGTAGTCCCAGAGGCCTTAAAAAGGCTCTCAGTACAGTCTGACTGGATTAAGGATTTCCTTATCCAGACTAAGGGCCGCCCCCGGCGGGGGGGTTGAAGTGGCAGGAATTATTTTTCCCTGATTTGCAGATATTTGTTGACCTCAATGAAAAGTCTCATTATTGAAGAAAGGTTCCCTGTTATATAAATAGTGAACAACAAAAACGACTGTAGCGTTTAAAATAAGTTTATTGCAAAAAAGTTTAAACAAATTGCAAAGTAAATACTGACTGTTTTGGTTTTTGAATTATGAAAGAATCATGGCTATTTTGGATTTAATTTTTTTTTTTCTTTTTGGTTATTGTCGGTTATTTGCCTCACAAGTTGTGTTTTTTTTCCACCCCGTTTTTCCCTCTTTTTTGGAATGCAAGACAACCGCCACTTCCAAATTGTGGGACAATTAAATTAAAAAATTAATGGTTTTGGGAAGAGAATTTTAAATAAGAGAGCAAACTTTGTTTTAGTATTTTTACTCAAAAAAGGTTAAATATATAATTCTTTTGGTTAGCAAGAGACACTAACAAAAACAAACAACACTCACGCTGATAACCAAATCAGAGCCGATTGTGGGTTACGTGAGTTGGATGGTGAGGCCTGTTCTCAGTTCATGGAACAAACACAAGTGCAGGAGTGGCGTTTTTATTTTTCCCTCAGGTTGTGCTAACCAATGTAATGTTTCTATCAAATGAGATTAATATACATTTAGGGACGTTTTTAATTATTTAAAGGTAATGGCTAACCATATGGGACACAGCTTCATTTTTTTAATATTTATGCAAAACGGCACCACTACTGGAGAGATCGTGTTGTTTTTTTTGCAATTTTTGAGTGAAGTAATTACCCTACCATTCATGTAAATTCGATGGGGGGTCGTTATTTTTAAGCTGGCGATTGTAACTTAACTGCACGGGGAATCCTCTGAGAAGAGACCAGGAAAACATGTAGAGCCGACCCTCTGTCCTCCAGATCCTAATTTCTTTCTTCTTCCTCTTTCTGCTGTGTTGCAAGGGTTCCTCCTTCTCTTGTGATTCTTGGAGAAATGTGAATTCCTGTGCTAAAAGAGCAATATACTTGGTTAAAAACATAATTTGTAAAATCATGTTTTCCATGGCAAGACTGACCGTGTGTATGTTTTACTTGGACTTTTTTTTTAAATAGAGGCTGTTGATGTAGAAATTATACATCAGTTTTTTTTCTGCTCAATCATATGACTCTTGTTGTAATCCTCAAATCTACGTCTCACCCCCCTCCGTCTCTCTCCTCTCCCTCTCTCCTCCGTCTCCTCTCGCTCTCTCTCTCTCTCTCTCCTCTCTCTCCCTCTCTCCTCTCGTCCCTCTCGGCCTCATCTCTCCGCCATCTCTCTCTCCTACTCCTCGCTCCCTCTCTCACTCCCACCCTTCTCTCTCACACACTCTCGGTCTAATCATCTCTTCTTCTGCGATCACCTCTCTGTCTCGTCTCTCTCTCCTCTCTCTCCCCCTCTCTCTCTCCTGTCTCTCTCATCCCTCTCTCCTCTCTGTGCCCCCCTCTCTCTCTCTCCTCTGTCCTCCGTCTCTTTCTCTCTCTTCCTGTCTCTCCCTCGTCCTCCTCTACTCTCCACCTTCTCTTCTCTCTCCTCTCCGTCTCGTTCTCTCCCTGTCTCTCCATCCTCGCTCCCTGTCTCTCCGTCTGTCTGTCTCTCTCAAAAAAAAAAATTGGTTGGCGAGCACCAACCTTTAAACACATGAACTTCTTTTGTGGGTGTTATCACTGCACTTTGTATTTTTTTGATGTTTTTGAATGAAAGACTTTTGAGAGTATAATTACAATTTCAGTGACACAACAGAAAGAGTTGTCACTTAAAAAAAAACGGTGCGTGCTCACCACACAAAACACCCTGTTTATTTCTTGTGTGTAAATTAGGAAAGTTTTCTTGTAGTGGGAACCATGAATAGCGAAGAACATGTCAATCAAATGTTTCCTCCCCCCCTCTACGCATTGTCACGTCCCCTTCCTCTTTGAGAGCAATAAATGACAACGGAGGGTACTTTGGCCTTGTTGGATAGAGAGGACAGGTCTGCTCCAATCCATCCGCTAAAAAATCCTCCAGAACAACAACCACTTCATTTCATTCCCTCATTTAATCATTTAAAAACCAAGACAATAAAAAAAAAGAAGAGAGAGAGAGGAACTGAGAGAGAGCTGAGAAGAGAGACGAAGAGAGAGCAGCAACTGAGAGAGAGAGACTGAGAGTAGAGATAGAGAGAGACTGAGGAGGAGAGAGAGAGCTTAGGAGAGAGAACATTGAGAGAGGATAGACTGAGGAGCGAGATGGAACTGAGGCACGAGACGAGAGAGAAGAGAGTGAGACTCAAGAGGAGATGCCGAAGACTAGAGAGAGAGAGAGAGACTTGAGAGATAAGAGGGAGAGACTGAGAGAGAGAGAGAGAGAGATGAGAGCGAGAGATGGGACTGATGGAGAAGAGAGAGACTGAGAGAAATCCTGAGAGAGTGAGAGTGAGATGAGAGAACTAAAAATTCACAACTATCTCAATTGGCTCTAGTATCAAGTGACGGCCCCTTTTTTGTTTTTGTTGCGCAATCATGCTAAAGGGAAATTTGAAGCAAAAACAGCAGCCCTTCTGATTGGCTGGCTTAATTTCCTAGACGGGTGTGGTGTGTGATGGTGTGTGTGTGTGTTGTGTGTGTGTGTGTGTGTGGTGTGGTGGTGTGTGTGGTGTGTGTCGTGTGGTGTGTGTGTGTGTGTGTGTTGTGTAGTGTGAATATAAATAGGTAAGAGCCCACAGTGTACCCAGGCTTTTACAAATGTGTGTGTGTGGGAGGAGGGGGGGTTGTATATCAATGTTGTGGGTAGGTTGTGAAGGTAGGGTGCATAACTACAAAGTGTGTGGAATATATGTGGGGCCTATTGATATAGGGGAGGGAATTACATGGAGTTTATGTGGTAAGAAACAGCTATGTGTGTGTGCATATATATTATATATATATAATATATATATAATATTATACTGTATATATATATATATATAGCACAGTATGTACGGACATGTCCTTGGCACTATATATATATATATATATATATATATATATATATATTATATATATATATATATATATTAACATTTTGTATATTTGTTAATAAAAAAAATGTGTTTTTTTTAATATGAGTACTTTGAGAGTTGTGTTACTAATTCGACTACTTGAGCAAATAGAGCTCCTTATGCAATTCTCTGCACATTTAAACTGTATGCAGTGTACACTGGATCTTGTGTTTTTCCCTATTTGGGATCAATTTATGTGCGAAATGGATTTAATGGCAGATTTAAATGTATCACTCGTATTTTTTAGTACGCAGATGTATTTTGTTTGTGGGGATTGTAGATTTAGTCTAAAAAATTCAGAAAATCTGTAGAAGAGGGTTCATACCAGCCCATTCATCTCTAAGTGCTTGGTAATCAGCAGCTGTGCAGCGCAGCATGTTAATTTTCAGTGAATAGATACCTACCATCATTATACAGTGCAGCATGTTCATATGAGGTGTACAGATAATAAGTGTCATTATACAGTCAGGGTCTTCATTATAAAAGTATAGAGGATACTCAGCATTATTGTATCTCTCCTCAGGTTCTCTGCATTAAATGAGAAGAGGAGAAACCCTTTGCTGACATGATGAAGGTTTATTGGTTCGGCCCTAATACTCATGCCAGCTTTCTCTTTGTGGGCAACACCGACATTTCCTTTAAGGTCCTGTTACACTGTGGAAGACTTTGGTTTTGGACCCGAAGGTGGTCTTTTTTTAACCAGAATACCTGAAGAACCTTGCCGTTCACTGGAAGATGAAAGGATACAATGTCAGGCGTCTGTCTGTGGCTCATGCTGATTAGCCACTGCCCTTGGAGCTTGTGAGAAAGTGTCTCTCTATGGTTTTTGGCCTTACTCACAAGACCTGCAAGGGAACCGAATCCCACACCACTACTACGACAACATATCACCTAACGCCAAAATGCACTCTATGCCGGATGAGTTCGTTCTTCTTCTACGCCCAGATGCAAAGCCAGGGGGGCTTAGGTTTGAATTTGGGGAGGAATGTTCTTGAGAGGTAGCTGTGAACTGATAATGGGTGACCAAGAAAGGAACACAGGAGCGCACCAAGGTAAGGAAAATTGTATTGCCAAGTGCAAATAGCAAACAAATAGTAACTTACATATAAGTAAAATTCAGTTCGTGTAAGAGTCAGTCAAGCTCCTCGACACATCGGAAGTGCAGTGGAATAGATAAGGGAAGTGCTGATATGGTGAGATTCAGTCCCCGCGCGCTTGGAGGAACAAGCCCTTCGCACTTAATAACAGCTCACTTCCGGGTTCATGTGGCCGTTCTGATAACCACATGAAGTAAGCCCCCTTGTCTTCATCAGACTTGCCGTCCCGATTAGGTGCATTACCATATAGTAAAAAAGACACATAGAAGTCAAGGGTAACCAAATGGTATAAAACCCTGGTATCTAGACCCTTAATCCCCGTGACCTACACGTTTCGCATATACGAATGCTTCGTCAGGCGGACGACTGAATTTTACTTATATGTAAGTACTATTGTTTTGCTATTTGACTTTCAATATACAATTTTCCTTACCTTGGTCACTCCTTGTGTCTCTTTTGGGTTATTTGGTCAACCGATGGAGTCTCCAGTGGTGGACATTTTTTGGGTGAGGGGAAGATTTCTCCAGTCACAGGAGCTGCAAGAGGAGGAGAGAGGACCTTTATCTGTAGATTCCTTAGGAAGCAAAAGCGTGGATTTGAATATCTTTTGATGATAATGGATGAGTTGGAGCAATGGAATGAGATTAACAATATTTGGGTTGTTCATGGTCTTGAAACTGTTGTCCATGGTTGTCATTAACAATAAAGGTAGCTTTGCACGTCGAGCGAAGCTGGGGTAGGATGGGATTGATACCAAGGTGTGGGTTTTCCATTGTGCATCTCTATAAATCATGGTATCAGGCCCCTCATGTCATCTTGTGTAATCTACTACATAAACATTTTATTCCCATTGAGACCCCAGAAGGTTCTAAACAGTTCCACCACCTACTAATTACAGTTTGTGCCAAGTCTTCAGTCCCATACACATAAAATGGCTTTTATCTACACTCAGATTAAAACTATGCGTGGGCACGGAATCGTCCATTGCCAAGATGAGCGATGGTATTTCCTTTAAATGATGTCATCATTTTTTTTCTCTTAACCAAAATTACATGCTTTTCACGGACCAATCAGGCCCGTGAGAACCATTTGATGCAAAATGTGACGTCATAGGCCTATAAAAGCCTATGTCGTCTAATTTTCCAGCTAGACGCCGTGGAGAGAGGACCTCCCCTCAGAAGAAGATGGAGTGTGCGTCGAAGAAGAAGAAGCCAGAAGACCCTGAAGACCCCGAAGACCCTGCAGACGGTAAAGAAGACCCCGAAAAGAAGACCACAGACGGTATGGATTATAAAGACAAGAAAGAAGACACCACATTGGATTACAAAGTTTTTTTATTTTATGGGTTCCTGGTTCCTGTCTTTGGATTTGTTACAGACATAGCGGTTCCCACCGGAAGTTGGTCATTGGTCATCTAATGGTAAGTTAACTTAAAAAAATTATTTTATTTAAGTTGTAACTTAAAAACAGTGCATACTGGAATGTTATCTGTGATGGAAGACAATCCCTCCCCTTGCAGTTTTATGGCTAGAGGTGATAACATGTCTCTGAATGTCAGTGATGTGAGTATGTGTGTGTGTGTTTGTGTGTGTGTATGTGAATATAAATAGGTAAAGAGCCCACAGTGTACACAGCTCTTTACAAAAAATGTGTGTGTGGAGTGGGGGTGTATATCAATGTTGTGGGTAGGTGTGGAAGTGTAAGAGGCTGTGGCATATACACATATACACATATATACACATATACATATACATATATATATATATATATACACATATATATAGCGCAGCATGTACGGACATGGCCTTAGCACTCATGGGAAGAGAGTTCTCATATCAGTAATGACTCATAAAATTTCGGTCTCGATTAAGCCCATCGCAAAGTGTCCCGAACAGTTGCATAAATCGAGACCGAAATTTTATGAGTCATTACTGATATGAGACTCCCGATTCCCATGAGTGTAAAGGCCATGTCCGTAGATTACTGCGCTATAATATATATGTTTATTATTTTATATATATATATATATATATATATATTTATATAGTATATATATGTATCAGTTTCTGTGTGTATATTGCTATGTGTATATATATATATATATATATTATATATATATAGATATATATATATTAATACAACATTTTCACTATTGTTTATATGTGTATTCTATGTGTATGATATATGTAGTTATTGCCACGACAGCTTCTATTACAACAATCACCATCACGTCTACTTTTCACCACAACCACACTCCCCCTCACCCCTCCACTTACCCTCCCCACTGCTGACATCAACCTCTTCCCTCTTCCCACTCCACCCCCACCTCCTCTTTTTCAATTCCTCTTTTCTTTCTCCCAAATTTTTTTTTATACTTACAAAACCTTCAATTAACATACGTCAGTATATGTTATTATTCTTTTTAAGTTAAAACCAACAATCCACTTATTTATCATTTACATCAAGGCAAACGGTATTCATTCACCTGCCATTCAACTAATTTACAAAACATGTCCCTTCAATTAAAAACCTACTCAATTTTCACTGAGACTCGCCATTTGGTATCACCATTCAACAAATCAACAACAAAGGACAATCAATCATCACACAAGGACAATCACAACAAGTGCCACTGGTAATAAACCTAACAAATAAACATGTTTATTAGGACCAGCTTTATATGTGGGCATGTTCTAATACCTGCGGCAACAAACCACAGTACTTGTATATCTTTGCTCAAGGGATCAAAAATCAAAATATTCTACTTAATAAGATTGAATATTATACTTTTTTATTATTTTAAAACAACTCAATTTCTTTTACTATTTAATTTCCGAGCAACGCCGGGTCTCTCAGTAGATATGAGTATATAATGTGAATGATGAAGCATCTACAAATGAATGGGTGCAGGGGTGGGCTTTAAAACAAACCCATTCATAACTGTTAGGCGCTTCTTAAAGAACCGTTAAATTGTTATTAAGGGGTTAAGTACCACCCACAATATATTTTTTGCCTATAATTTGTGTGTTGTGTTTATGTATATTTTAATTACAATTGTTATGTTATTATTTAGTGGTGTGGTACGGCATTGTTCAGTATATTTAAACGAAGAGACGGGATAAAGAATTAATGGGTTTGGAAGCAAACAAAGGAAAGTAATGAAAATGGCAGTGGGGGGGGGCATTCAAAAGCTAAGATGGCAATTATAAGAAAGCTGGGAGGAGATAACTTAGGACATTTGTTGGAGAAGGAACAGGAAGGAGAGGCTTGTAACTGCAGTACCTGGAAAAATAATGGGGGGGGGGGCCTTATCCGTCACGGAATGAACCCATAAACAACACAGCCAATTTTGTTTTAGAGTAAAATGAAAACCAAAACACTAGGGCATCTGGAATATCGAAACATATATATACACGCACACTTATGTCTGTGTCATATCTCCCTTCTGTGTCAATGTGTCACCTGCAGGGGGAGGAGGGGCAGGGGGGGAGAGAACAGGATCATAGCCCTCCTGTGTCACTTAATGAGTCATTTCAAATTTGCCTATCCCTTCCCAGGTTTAATTTGCCACCAATGAATCCGACGTATGACAGTTGGAACAAAGTTCGATCTTGTCACGGCAAACCCGAGCATTCTTTATAAAAAAAAGGTAGGAAAAACTGAATGAATTCATTTTATGAGGGTGTAGAGGTACTCATTATCATTATACAGCACAAAAAAGAAAGACAATACCGTGCTGTGGCTATGAAATGCTTTTATTCTTGCGAGCTTTCGAGATACACTGATCTCTTTCTTCCGGGCGATGTACAATGAATGAAGCTAAAAAAAGGGGTATACACTTAAAAAACAGTGCATACTGGAATGTGATCTGTGATGGAAGACAATCCCCCCAGTGCAGTTTTAGTGCTAGAGGTGATAAAATGTCCCTGAATGTCATGATGTGATGTGAGAGTGTGTGTGGTGTGGGTGGGTGTGTGTGTGTTGTGTGGTGTGTGTGTGTGTGTGTGTGTGTGTGGTGTGTGTGGTGTGTGTGTGTGTGTGTGTGTGTGTGGTGTATGTGAATATAAATAGGTAAAGAGCCACAGTGTACCCAGCGCTTTACAAAATGTGTGTGTGTGGAGTGGGGGTGTATATCAATGTTGTGGGTAGGTGTGGAAGTGTAAGAGCTGTGGCATAACTACAAAGTGTGTGGAATATATGTGGTCCCTATTGATATATAAGGGATGAATTACATGGAGTTTATGTGTAAGAAACAGCTATGTGTGTGTGCATATATAATATATATATTATATATAGATATATATATATACTGTATATATATATAATATAGCACAGTATGTACGGACTGTCCTTGGCACTCATATTATAATATATATATATATATATATATATATATATATAGATTATATATATATCATATTTACACATTTTGTATATTTGTTAATAAAAAAAATGTGTTTTTTTTAATATGAGTACTTTGACGGAGTTGAGAGTTGTGTTACTAATTCGACTACTTGAGCAATAGAGCTCCTTATGCACTTCTCTGCACATTTAACTGTATGAGTGCTACACTGGAATCTTTTGTGTTTTTCCCTATTTGGGATCAAATTTATGTGCGAAATGGATTTAATGGCAGATTTAAATGTATCACTCGTATTTTTTAGTACGCAGATGTATTTTGGTGTGGGGATTGTATTTAGTCTAAAAAATCCAGGAAAATCTGAGAAGAGGGTTCATACCAGCCCATTCATCTCTAAGTGCTTGGATAATCAGCAGCTGTGCAGCGCAGCATGTTAATTTTCAGTGAATAGATACCTACCATCATTATACAGTGCAGCATGTTCAATATGAGTGTACAGATAATAAGTGTCATTATACAGTCAGGGTCTTCATTATAAAAGTATAGAGATACTCAGCATTATTGTATCTCTCCTCAGGTTCTCTGCATTAAATGAGAAGAGGAAACCCTTTGCTGACATGATGAAGGTTTATGGTTCGGCCCTAATACTCATGCCAGCTTTCTCTTTTGTGGGCAACACCGACATTTCCTTTAAGGTCCTCTACACTGTGGAAGACTTTGGTTTGGACCCGAAGGTGGTCTTTTTTAACCCAGAATACCTGAAGAACCTTGCCGTTCACTGGAAGATGAAAGGACTCAATGTCAGGCGTCTGTCCTCTGGGCTCATGCTGATTAGCACTGCTCTGGAGCTCTGTGAGAAAGTGTCTCTCTATGGTTTTTGGCCCTTCTCACAAGACCTGCAAGGGAACCGAATCCCACACCACTACTACGACAACATAATCCCTAACGCCAAAATGCACTCTATGCCGGATGAGTTCTTCTTCTACGCCCAGATGCACAGCCAGGGGGCTCTCAGGTTGAATTTGGGGAAATGCTTCTGAGAGGTAGCTGTGAACTGATAATGGGATGACCAAGAAAGGAACACAGGAGCGCACCAAGGTAAGGAAAATTGTATTGCCAAGTGCAAATAGCAAACAAATAGTAACTTACATATAAGTAAAATTCAGTTCGTGTAAGAGTCAGTCAAGCTCCTCGACACATCGACAGTGCAGTGGAATAGATAAGGGAAGTGCTGATATGGTGAGATTCAGTCCCGCGCGCTGGAACAAAGCCGTTCGCACTTAATAACAGCTCACTTCCGGGTTCATGTGCCGTTCTGATACCCACATGAAGTAAGCCCCCTTGTCTTCATCACTGACTATTGCCGTCCCGATTAGGGTGCAATTACCAATATAGTAAAAAGCACACTAGAGTCAAGGTAACCAAATGGTATATAACCTGGTATCTAGACCCTTTATCCCTGCTACACGTTTCGCATATCACGAATGCTTCGTCAGGCGGACTGAATTTTACTTATATGTAAGTTACTATTTGTTTGCTATTTGCACTTGTCAATACAATTTTCCTTACCTTGGTGCACTCCTGTGTTCTCTTTCTTGGGTATTTGGTCAACCGATGGAGTCTTCCAGTGGTGGACATTTTTGGAGTGAGGGGAAGATCTCCATGTCACAGGAGCTGCAAGAGGAGAGAGAGGACTTATCTGTAAATTCCCTTAGGAAGCAAAAGCGTGGATTGAATATCTTTTGACTGATAATGGGATGAGTTGGAGCAATGGAATGAGATTAAAATATTTTGGGTTGTTCATTGGTCTTGCAAACTGCTTGTCCATGGTTGTCATTAACAATAAAGGTAGCTTTGCACTCGAGCGTAGCTGGGTTAGGATGGATGAATACCAAGGTGTGGGTTTTCCATGGTGATCATCTAAAATACATGGTATTCAGGCCTCTGTCATCTTTGTATATACTACATAAACAATTTATATTCCATTGAGACCCAAGAAGGTCTAATCAAGCTTCCACCACTACTATTACAGTTTCGTGCCAAGTCTTCAGTCCCACTACACATAAAATGGCTTTTTCTACACTCAGATTAAAACTATGCGGGGAATCTCCCATTGCAAGTAGAGAGATGGTTCTGATAAGGAGCTGTGCACAGGTATTGTGATGAGATGGTAGTCTATTACACTTACACACTACTTTGTCTTTTCGTTCCTGCTACCTCTTTAAATCTACATTGATAGTTACAGTACATAGTTATATACTAGATGGAGTTGAAAAAAGACATATGCCCATAAAGTTTAACCGATGCTAAATTTAGACAACAGATACTTGTCCTATATTTACAGTATTTTGATCCGGAAGAAGGCAAACAAAAAAACCTCAGTACATTTTTTTCAATGTTTCCATGTTTACTTATTTGGTATATCCTTGTATACCTTTCCTTTCTAAAAAGATGTCCAGCCTTTTTTGAACATATCTAATGTATCTGCCATCACGGTCTCCATGGGTAATGAATTCCAAATTTTAAATGCCCGTATTGTAAATAACTGTTTCCTTTGTTGTTGGTGACATCGCCTTTCCTTCATCACTAAGGGATGACCCTGTGTCGTTTGTACTGCCCCTTGGGATGAATAGTTCTTTTGAAAGCTCCCTGTATTGTCCCCAGTTATATTTGTTTATAATTACCATATTGCATATTAGATGCCTCTTTTCTAATGTAAACAAATCTAATTTAGCCTCTCCTCATAAATCAAATTATCCATCCCCTTTATTAATTTGGTGACTCTTCTCTGCTTCTAGTTCCATACTCTCTTTACTAAGGAGGGGTGCCCAAAATTGTACTCCATATTCAAGGTGTAGTCTTACTAATGTTTTATAAAGAGGCATAATTATGTCTACTTCCCTTCCGTCCATTGCCCGTTTAATGTAAGATAAGATCTTGCTTGGCTTTGCAGTTACTGCATGCTTTTTGGCACTACTGATAAACCTGCTTTCTACAAGTACCCTAAATACTTCTTCATCAAGGATTCTCCTAATGTATCCTCATTTAAATTGAAAGTTGCCTGTTTATTCTTGTTTCCAAAATGCATAACCTTACATTTATCTGTATTAAACCTCATCTGCCATATACCTGCCCAAGTTTCCAGCATATCCAAGTCCTTCTGAAGAAAAATTACATCCTACCATAATTCTACAACCATACACAATTTAGGGGGTCATACAGTAAGCGGCGAAAAGGCACTTTTCGCCAGTTTCTCACCAAAAATGTCTGCTAGATTCAGTAAGCAACGAGAAGCTGGTGAGAAGAGAAAAAGTCGCCTTTTGCCGGATTTTTTTTTCCGGCAGACACACAGCGAAAAGCCACTTTTTTACACTTTTTTAAACTAGCTGAATTCTAGTATTCCTGATCAGCTTTTCACCATTCTAGAATTGAGAATTCCTCTCCAAATCATCCCGGCACAAAAAGTTGGCAAGAAGCTGGCGAGGAGCGGCGAGGCAGGACTTAAAAAATCAGGCCCTTTTCCTGCATCGGGGGTCTCCGGAGCTGATAACCATTATTATCAGCAACGGAGCCCCCAGTCATGCATCCGATGCAGGAAAAATGCATTTATGGCCACTTCATTACCTTAGCGGCTAACCGCGAAGGCAATGAAGGGGTTAACCACCCATGCTAGGCTTATTGTGGGTAGCGGGGGGTGAGTGAAGGGGGTATTTGGCCCTTGGTGGGTGTTTAGGCCTTGCCAGGGGACTGCGGGTGGAGTTAACCCCTTCATTACCTTAGCAGTGAATACCGCTAAGGTAATGACAGGGTTAACCCCACCCGCAAGATCTAAACACCCACCAAAGGACAAATACCCCCTTCACCCACCCCGCTACCCACAATAAAAACAATAAACACTACAGCCCCACTACCCACCTCCTAGGACCTCAATAAACTATACTATATCAAATACACTACCCACCCACTGTGCCCCCAACAACCCCTATACCCCCATCGAGATAGCGCATCGCGGGCACGTGCATGCAACTGCACGGAAGCTCCCTGCAACCACAGTGATGCCTGCACACCTGCCCTGCACCCTGCATCATCCTACCGGCGCTCGACCTACCTCTGACCACACTTCTGGGCTCCCTCTAGTATTTAGCTTCAATCAGCCCTGGGCTGATTGCTGAGCATATTTTGTGTTTGCTGTGCTTGCTTCAAGCTGCCTTGCTGTGTTCTCTTGTTTTTGAATCCTGACCCCCAGCCTTGTACCGGACTCCTGACCTCTGGCATCCTTGGACCTTGGCTTTGGAATTTGACTACTCTGCTCTCTCCTCGACCTCGGCTCCGGAATTCGACTACTCTCCGCTCTCCAATCCCTACTACGGCAAGTACCTACTACGATCCTACACTCTCCTGCCCTGACCCGGCTAACCCACGATTACGAGCTGCGCAACCCGGACCCAGCTTTGTGGCCTAGGTCGGTGCTTTCACATCCCCACCTCAGCCCCACGGTCTGGCCCTGGTTTGTGGTGAGCACCTGTGACATTACCACAGCAATATGATGTATGTCCTCATCAGGATAAGCAGATCCCTGTCCTCTGTTGCCACAAAAAAACATTGCAAATACATTCTAATGTCCCCTAACCCCTTAATTACCTTATTGGTTAATAACCACAAAAGTAATTAAGGGGTTTACCCATCCTGCACCGATATCCACCCACAAGGCTTAACCACCCTTCCCAGGCAACAACTCCCACACTTCACCCATTCATTTGTTCAGTGGCTTCATCATGCCCATATATAATACATGTATAATATGGACATGATTAACCAATATACAAAGACATGATTAAAGATTAACAAAACATGCAAATGCTGCTTGTTTGGGAGAGAGGGAGAGAGGGAGAGAGGGAGAGAGGGAGAGGGAGAGAGGGAGCGGGAGCGAGGGAGAGGGAGAGAGGGAGAGAGGGAGAGAGGGAGAGAGGAGAGAGGAGAGAGAGAGATGAACGAGACCGAGCAGAGAAGAGAGACCGAGAGGAGAGAGAGAGAAGAGAGAGAGAGCCCGCCCGAGAGGGAGAGGGAGGGAGAGGAGGGGAGAGGAGAGAGGCGAGGGAGAGGGGGAGGGAGAGGGAGAGGGAGAGGGAGAGGGAGGGAGAGGGAGAGGGAGGGAGAGGAGAGAGGAGAGGGAGAGGGAGAGGGAGAGGGAGAGAGAGAGAGAGAGAGAGAGAGAGAGAGAGAGAGAGAGAGATACAGGGGCAATAAATGGGCATAAAATACAATTCAAGGACATTATAAAGAAAAATAGGTGACGTCAGTCTGGCTCCGCCTCCCACCTAAGCAAGGGTGAGAGGCACATCTGAGTGCCGGCTAAAACATGAAGTCTCCATACTGCAGGTCTGATACAATATTGATTCTTACGTTGTGACTCATGTTGTTACTGCCACTTTGAATTCAGACCGCAGGTACATTATTACCATACTGTATACGTGGAGATGGTATTGAACCGTGATACACATTTAGACCCAGTTACATTTATCTCTGGGGCTTTAGACGGTTCTGCTTTATGCTTCATGCTGATAATAATCATTATTGGTTCATTAGCAATGAGCTTTTACCCACACCCTAGCTGCACCTAGCATACTCTTGCTCCCAAAAGTATATTGTTTTGTTGCACTAACAAGTCATATGTTATTAACCATCAGTCCCACTCTGCTGTATATTAGTCCTGTATACTCATACTAGGGATCTCCTTTACCATCTCATTTACCAAGGTGACGTGACGAAGCCGGCGTCACATGGTATTTCAGCCAATCAGATCGTGGGAACCAATTCCACACTCTGATTGGCTGAAATACCATGTGACGCCGGCCATCTTGGATTTAGTGAAGTCATCTTAAAGGCAAATGAAGCACAGCCATTCTGATTGGCAGGCATCATTTCCTTAGGACTTCATATAAAAAAAAAAATTAAAGTCGGAACATGGTTTGAACAGCCAATCAGGTGGCTGTTAACCATTTTGAGGCTAAATGTGACGTCACAAGCCCTATTTAAGGCCGTGAAGCCTCATTTGAGCCCAAGAAGACGACGAGACAACATCGGTTGGGATTTACCATGGGTTTTTTTTGGATTGACAGCTGAAGATAGAAGATAAAGAAGATCAAGAAATGGTGACAGATGAAGATAGAAGAAGGTGATTAAAGAAAGAAAAAAGAAGATTTGGGTACCTGATCCGGATCTTCATGGCGGATGGCATCGGATGCTGTTGGAGGCCTTCAAGGTACGTGAGCTTCCTGTTACCCCGGGAGTCGGAGTGCCACCGCTTCTAATGGTAAGTAATATATTGAATGTTTGTAAATGTCTTTTTTTACAGGCTTCTTCATTGGATGTGTTTTTTCATTTTTTGGGGGAGGCACATTGACTGATAATATATTAATCTGTACCACTTTAGGGTACAGATTAATACATTATTATGACAATATTTGGGGGGCATTTGTGGCTTGGTATTGCTGCTGTTTTTTTTAATTTCAATTTCTTATGTGGATGTGATTGTTTGTTTTTTTCCTGCTTAATGTAATAAAATGTTTGCGATTGGTGTTCGTTTGTAGTTAATGTTGTATTATGTTAGCTAATGCGTTTTATGGTTATTTCAGATATTGTTTGAATTTATTTATCATGCGCAATTTTCATTGTTTATTTATTTCTTCCTTTTTTCTATACGTTGGTATATTTTCTGGATTCTGCTTCCTGCCATTAATAACAACCGCTTATCATGTAAACTTAGTAGCAGTTATGTTTCATGTAACCCCCTCTCTGATAGATGCACCATACAACTTTTTATAGAATCTGTGTCCTAATATTTGTAAAGGTACTTTTGGTCAACATTACGTCATTATTTCTACCCATTTCTACTTAAAATGTCATATATTTAAAAAAATAAAAAAATAAAAATAATTAGCCTTTTCCACCCTGATCTCAAACCTTATAGTAAAATACTCCAGTAGTTTACATCTTGAACCACTTAATTGACCATTAAAAGTTGTTTTTCAAGTTGTTCGAAGTGTTCTTTCCAATAAAGAACCTTTACTATATACCACTGATCACTGCAATGTCTTTTACTTACCTAGGCTTGAGAATGAAATACAGGCAGTCCTCGGTTATCCAACGGAATCCGTTCTGGAAGTAGCATTGGATAGTGAAACCGTTGTAAAGTGAGTACCATGTTAATCAGTGCCGGTAAGCGTCGCATAACGCATTCAGGCGTCGGATAACGCATTCCGGCATGAAAAAAGGCCGATAGGATTGCATTTTAAAGCGTTGGATATGCCATTCGTTGTAAAGTGAAACGTTGGATAGCGAGGACTAACTGTACCTCTTTTCCAGTTAATATTTTTGGATTCAATTTACAAAGGTATTAAATATACAGTATCTTAAAGGTAAAATACCAAAAAAAATTATTTTGGAAAATATATGTTTGTTGTCACCTTCCAATAAACTTCTTAACTCTGTGCTGTGACTGTAATCTTGGTCATGTTATATATAAAAGGTTTATTGATTAAAACACCAAAAACGTTAGGCTAATTTGTGCTGTATTGGTTAATAATAGTTTGTTTATTCACCATTTTAAGTGTTCAGTGCTGGTAACAATATCTCCAAGGAGAATTTCCTTTATACTTAACTTCACTTTGATACCGTGCAAGGATTTCTTATAAGGCATTAAACATAAAATGGCCGCACTATCTTCTTTCTATTACTACGTTTTAGTTATATAAATTATGCGTATGCCCAGGTCAAGATAGAGAGGGCCCAAATAATAGTTCAGATCAGACCAGGGCGAGAAAACAAACCCAAGGCAATAATGGCAAGAGTCCTAGATTTTGCAGAAAAAGCAAACCTGCTACGGGCATATAAAAGTGCTGGCAGCCTAATATTTGAGGGATATAGGATCCTGTTATTCCAAGACTATTCAGCAGCGGTGTCATATAAAAGGAGCTCTCATTAAGGGCAACAAAAATTTTACACTAAAGCTACCCTGCCACGCTGAGAGTCTTTACAGAGGCAGGCACAAGAGTGTACAACACAGCAGAGGGAGCGGAAAAGTTCTTACAGAGACCCAAAGCAAAAGCACAAGATAAAGGCACTGGGGGCGAATCAAGGAGACAACGGAAAAAACGAGGAAAGACCCAAAAGGAACGAGGCCAGCAAGAGAACAAAATGATGCAGAGGAAGAGAGCGCCAGGACTTTAAAAGTATCTTGAGGACTTGGAATGGCGCAAAGGATTAAAAGTACTTCTTGGGGTATCCTGAGATAAAAGATTGAAGGAGGGAAAAAGTTTGTGGAGTAGAGGGGGACTAGAAGAATTGCCTTGTTAACAGTTATTGGGGAAGGCTGAAGTTCAAGGCCAAGCTAGGTGCGTTAAGTAACTACGGGCCTCATGCAGTAAGCGCCGATAAGGCTTTTATCGGCATTTTCCCGCCAAAATTGGATTTGAGATTCAGTAAGCGCCGATAAGTGCTCAAAATCGGCAGTTTTTCTTGCCAAAATTTTTTTATCGGCGTGCGACTGCCGATAACCCAGTTATCGGCACTTTTTGGCACTTTTTTAAATCGGCTGTATTCATGTAGGCCCGATCAGCTTATCGGTGCTGATCGGCACTCAGAAATGGAGATTTCATCGGCAATTGGTCCCGCCAACTAAAGTTGGAAAGTTGGAGGGGAGAACGATCGGCAAGGTTGCCGGGACGGCACTTAGAAAAAAAACCTCATCTCTACATCAATGGAGTTAATGGAGCGGGGACTTATAACATTATAGGACTGTTTACGTTCTATTGCTCATAATAAAAATGTGCTTGGCATTACAGTGTCGAGGTCATTCACTTCATTGTGTCACCCCTTACGTTTATTATTTGCATAACATTGTACTTTTATATGTTATGATGATTTGCGTGTCACATTAGTCTTTATGTTATGATGTGTCAAGGGAAAATCCTATACTCAAGTCTTAAAGGAACAGGTCACATAATATCAAACATGTTACTGAAGTGTGCTTTAATTTATTATATGATGTAACACATTTCACACATCTAACAGATCCAGCATATAGTAATGTTGCTATACATTATACAATGCTTGTAATGTATAACGCATGATCAAACGTAAATGTAGCTGTTTGTTTTCATGTTTACATGTACTTTGTGACCTCCCTCTTTTAATGACGTCCGCAATTGGACACTCAATAACATTGCATGTTTACATTGTACACGATGCATTACAATCACTTCATGCTAACTTATACACACATCTATAATAGTTACTCATTTTTACACGATTGAAACTGAATCAATAGCAACTATCCTGATGGCATTAAATTATGCATATGTACTTACAATTACTTCATGTGAACAGGTGACAATAACATGCCAAATTATACATGTTGCAATGTAGTTTCTAAACGTCAATGTCATGGTTGTATCCTAATTAGATGACTGAGTGTTGCGTTCAGAAGTGGTACATGCATTACACATTCCAGAAATACTTGACAATAAATGCTTGTACAAAGCTTAACGTTACATCATTCTCAAATATCATGATTGCCTGGTGAACACACATAAATAACTATTTTAATTGCTACTGGATACACGTTGGGAGTGAACTACTTGGATATGTTAATGTAACACCTTGCACTTCAGCAGGTCACCTGACATCATCACATAGGTATTTAAAGGAGGGCAATTACCTGCGCATTCACAGCTACAGACCTGAAAATGATGCCAATGTTTATGAGACGGAGGAAGATTCTATTGGATGAGAGGCTTGCTGATGGAGAGATGTCACAGGCCAAGGAAGGGACAGGGACAGAGGCAGGGACAGTGCCAGGGACAGTGACAGGGACAGGCACGTGGACAGGAGAGGGAGAGGGATAGGGCAAGGAGATGAGAGGAGAAGAGAGAGGAGAGAAGTTGTGCCTCATCATCATTTGTACAGGGAGAGAACCCTGTTTGATGGGATGAGTGAGGAGGAGATTGTAAGTCGCTATCGTTTGAGTTCAGCAGCAATCTTAGCTCTTTATGAAGAGATACGGGGAGATTTAGATTTTGTGACAGCCAGAGGTCGTGCAGTCCCTGGGCTTGTTAAAATGCTGTGCTCATTACATTATCTTGCTTCCGCGTCATTCCAGACAACTGTGGGCATAGTGGGCGGGGTCTCGCAATCTATATTCTCGCGGGCCTTTACCCAGTTTCTATGTGCACTCAATAGACGTGCTAGGAATTATATTCATTTTCCTACAGAGCACACAGAGTGGCTGGAAGTCAGGAATGGCTTTTATACCATAGCCGGGATACCATGTGTGATGGGTGCAATCGATTGCACCCATGTTGCTTTGATCCCGCCTAGTCAGAGTGAGCATGCTTACCGCAACCGTAAGCACTACCATTCCCTGAATGTACAGGTGGTATGCGATGCCACGATGAAGATTATGCATGTGGTAGCAAAATTCCCTGGTTCCAGTCACGATTCCTCTATCCTGAGAAACTCATCAGTCTTCCATGCTTTCGAAGAAGGCAATTTTGGACCTGGTTGGCTGGTGGGTGAGTACATATTATGATGTGTTAACAAACAACTCTTGGTTTACTAGGAAATGTTGTATGTAATAATGTTAACACAAATTGTTTCATATTTGTGCACGATGGATTATAGGTGACTCAGGATACGGAATTAGGCCGTGGCTGTTGACCTCTGTGGCAAACCCTCAAAGTGAAGTAGAGGAGAGGTACAATGTTGCCCATATATCTACGCGATCCGTCATAGGGAGGACATTTGGGCTTCTCAAGACAATATTTAGGTGTCTCGATAGAACTGGTGGGGCACTTCAATATAAGCCTGCTAAAGTGTCTGATATTATAATTGCATGTTGCATTTTGCACAATGTGGCACTCCGCAATAATGTACAAACAGACATACGTCAGGGTTTGGAGGAGGAGCATCCCATCAATTTACCAGCTGACACTGACCAAATAGCCAGTGGTGTTGAGACACGTCTGAATGTCATAAACACATTTTTTTCATGCAAGCAAATACATATATGTTCATAGTACTACATAGATGTATTCATTCTTTGTTATGATAAATACATTTGTCCAAATACCATTCACTTAGGAAACAGATGAATATGGTTCGCACACCTTTCTCTTCTATGCTGTGTGGACAATTGCATGTGGCACCGGTATGTCATTCATCAACAGGTTGTATTATACTTCTAACCAATAAAAGGTATTGTGTGTACGTGAAGAAATAATGTGTACTAAATCTATATTTTATGTACATGCTCTTTTTGGTTATGCATACACAATAAACCTACTATGTCCATAGTCAATAGCTAGTGCAGTATGGTTACATACAATGTTTCTTTTGCAGTGTGACATGTGAGTCACAATGATGTGTACACTATTGTGTATTTCAGATCATATTTGACGTATTCTAGATGTTGTTTCATATCACACACAAAATGGTTAATTCTGTGTGTTGCTTACCTTAATGAACATGTCATGACAATGATTTATATTCATTCATGTTTTCTTTTTCAAGGAATATCACTTCAATGACTGCTCATGGTATGTATTTCAATTCACATCTGTCATAAGATGTGCAAACCTCGATACAGGTATAGTTACAGGATGTATAAACAGAACGTAATGAAAAAGATGTGACAATTGAAACATGTCGTTTCTGTATTGTGTATGTGCGTTTAGCTACACTTGGTGGTTATTGTGCAGTGTCTTTTAAAATCATTAGGGACATTACATAACATGTAATTTAGCAAACGTAACAACATCCATTCATGGAATATAGGGGTGGGGGGAGAGAAGGGGATAAACCCTGCTCAGCTATTGATTATGGGAGGAGAACATCCATTGATGCACATGAGCGATGTTAACACTCAATGCATGTTTGTATGAAAAGACCCCAATGTTTTAAACATCATTAACATTGCAATGTATGTGATTAGTTGTTGTATCACTTCATCTTCATGTTGCTGCTGCTCCTATACTGCTATTGAACACATTCCCTGTAATGCTAGAGGCGGAAACAGAGAGGGGGTACTTAATAAACAAGAAATGTACTGGGTGTACACTCTGAACACACTCCATCCGGCCGGCATCAACCAGGAGTGGGAACTTAAGCACTTCTTGGTGGGGTAATGGCTTATATTTGGGGTGTGTTCACAGTGTACACCCCATTACGCTTAGATCTGGGAGGTATGAAGTGCTATGATACCAGTTTACAATATATGTTCTTGTAATGTAATAATCAATATCCGTATTTTGTATAAATTGATACAATTGCTTATGAGTTAGCGATTGAATTTCTAACAATATTTAATGCACTTTATGAGAAATGTGTATTTTTTGTATCCACTATCTTCTGTCTAAATGATGGAGTTAAAATATAATAATAATGGTACTAGTATCTGAATTATCAGTTGTGTGTGATTTTAAACTGTATCCAACATGCTTCATGTTGCCTTTTTAATGATTTTTTCTATAAATATATGTGTATTTGTCACCATGTATATGCCCACTGATATAGGGAGTGATGTGTTGTAGGCATTCACCTAATGAATCATTTGCAGGTGCGGTTGTAGGTCAATCCCTGTGCCTATTGGTGGTTTGCACTCATCATCCCCTATATTAAGTTGGTCACTACGCATTGTTAGCACTCTTTGAAAAAGTCCAAGCCTGGACGAAACGCGTCAGAGTGTTTGTGCTGATGTTCGTTACTAGCTGTCAATAAAGTTTTTTTATATCCATGCGTTGGCTGTTGAAGATGCTGTGAACCTCGGACTACCTAACTTTTTTTCCTGTGACGTCTATTCCGGTTGGAGCACGCCGACGCCAGTAGCAGCGTGGGAGCAAGCTGCTTGAGGATTTTCCCTTTGCAAACAGGAACGGCTTTCGTGAGTACAGACGGGCTCATCACCTCCACGCGGTATTCAAGGGAGACAGGTGAGGCGCTTGGTTACCGGGCCATGACTTACTTTGGGGGCGCCCCTTGGGAGGTGTCTCCCTATACTTCTATCCGGTCATACCATTGCCCAACTCCCTGAGTTATTACCGGAGGCTTTAATAGCTTTATTATCTTATATACGCTGGTGTCTGTCTTCAATCAAGTGGCTTAGGTGTACTCTCAAGTACCTGGTTGTAGCCTCGGTATTTAGGGCTTTCTCAATTTTTTCTATAGTGCAGGGAGTCACTGACTTCTGCACCCTACCTCCTTCCCCTAACTGCTTCTGACACCGACTAACATGCTCAAACCCCGCGAAAAGTATCTATTCTCCTCTGCAGGGAGATGCTGTAGCCCTATTGGCTCCCTGGGGTCATGTGGGGCGCTCCTGAGGCTCATGGGATATGTAGTCCCTGCTATGAGCCCTATTCTGATTGGCCCATGTTCGCGCGCTTGTACTGCGCATGTGCGAGCTTTCCGGCCGGCCACTGCGTCAGGGAACCCATTGCGCATACACATTGAAGATGGCGGCACCCTGCTGTCCTGCTTCGGGGGCGCCGGGAGCCACTGCAACGCGATCGCGGCCCTAGCAACCGGCCGCACGCATCCCCGGCAACCCCAGAAGCAGGATCCTAACCGCCCCCACTCTTGCGACCGGCCGCACGGGACCGCCATTGGGCTCGGCGGCACCCGCGATCACCAGCAAGGTGAGGGGGGCGACAGGCAGAGGGGGACCTGGCTACAGACAGAACATAAAACACAGACAGAGCTCAGTGCACATCCAGTGAAACTCATACACGGCACAGTGCCTAAATATATATGTATAGATATTTATTAAATAAAATGGTCTTTTAGTTTAACATTTTGGCCAAATTGTTGTAAGCCCCCGAGCCACTACACGGCAGACCACATCTCAAGGGTCCCTAACACTAACATAAATTCTTAATAACCTGTGCATTACCAGGAAGAATGATTTATAATAAATCTGTCAAAATTAGTTGCATAGCTTTTATTAACCTGGCACTGGCACTGGCACTGGCACTGGCCGTTTATGAGTTTCACTGGATGCGCACTGAGCTCTGTCTGTGTTTTATGTTCTGTCTCTGGTTTTAAATATATATTGCCATGCTCAGTAGCACTCCTCTGTGACACTTATATCCAGTTAAAGGTATTCAGTGTAAGGATTACCGAAGTACAGCCGCTCCGCGCATCCTCTCGAGCACCAACGCGCACGCTCGGGGTGTCTATGGACCACATTCCTTACCAGACACGCGCAGCTTGCACGCACGCCAAAATGGCGTCATCTGATGCCGCGGACTCTGACTCCGCCCCCGGATCATGACGCACACTGACCTCGCGCAGATCTTTCATGTGACACGTGCACCACGCCCCCAAGCTACGTGTCAAGTTTCATTAGTTGTACTAACAGCTGCACCTGCTCATAGATGCATTCTTTAGCTGCACAAACAGCCACATCTGCTCGTTGAGCCCTGGACCTATCACAGCTACCACAGAGGCCGCACCCCCGCTCCACCCCCCTTGGGGGCTGGCTGATCCAGCCTATATATGCTCACCAATGTTATAGGCACATTGGCTGAGCATAGATTCATGTTACTCTGTGTTTACCCTTGCTGTTCCTGCCTTGTCCCTGTCCTGTTGCTTTGTTCCAGTTTTTGATCTTCTGTGTACCGAACCGGCTTGCTTTGACTACTCCAACCTCTGGCTCCTGATCTTGGTTACCTCTGACTCCTCAACTCGGCATTGCACATCGACCACTCTCCACTCTCCAACCCTGACTTTGGTAAAAGTACCTTCTACACTCCGGATATCTCTTACGTTGAACTCGGCAAGTATAAAGACAACTCTGATATCTATATCCCTGACCCTGCTGTCAAGACAAACCTACACTCCGGACGTGGCCTCGTGCCTGTGGCTGGTGTTTGTTACTACTCCCATCTCAGTACCGGGGTCTCGTCCTGTTTGTGGTGAGCACAGCGTGACAGTATGCTCAGCCCTACAAACATAGACCCCGTTGAGGTGGGAGAAGTGGTGGCATCTCATGCCGCCATGTTCACTAGACTGGAGAAATATCTTGAGCAATCTGACCATCGCCTAGACTCCCTACAGAAAGACCTCCAGACCCTCTCAATGCAAGTGCAACAATCCAGCACACCCACCTTCTCTAACCCACAACCCACACCACTGTCTAGCCTCACACCGTCTGAACCACGTCTTCCCACACCCAACCGGTACTCCGGAGACCCTTTAGAATGTCGCGGTTTTTTGAATCAATGCCTCATTCAATTTGAGATGACACCCTCCCGGTTCCTGGCCCCAAGGTCAAGAGTGGCATACATTGTCTCCTTGCTCACGGGCGATGCATTGGTGTGGGTCTCTCCTATCTGGGAGAAGAGAAGAGACCTTACTTTAGACATCGGACAATTCACCAAGGAGTTCAGACGTGTCTTTTACACCCCATGGCGTAAAATTACTGCAGCGTCTTCCCTTTTTAATGTTTCCCAGGGAGATCGTCTGGTGGCAAGATACACCTTGGAATTCCGGACAATCGCCTCAGAAACAGGATGGAACAGGGAGGCCCTCTCTTCCGCCTTCTGGAAAGGACTTTCAGAACCCCTGAAAGATGAACTCGCCACGCAGGAGCGTCCAGCGGACTTGGAGGAGCTCATCGCAGTCTGCATACGGGTAGACCAACGTCTGCAGGAGAGGAAAGCTGAGCGTTTACAGAACCGTCAGGTATCCGCCAGGTCTTCACCTTTCCACTCCCTCGTTCCAGAGACTCCTATGACCGAGGTTCCTGAACCCAGGCAGTTGGGTGGCAACAAACTCTCCTTCTCTGAGAGACAATGTCACCGAACCTCCAATCCGGGCCACCTAGCCCTCCACTGCCCACTCAAGTCGGGAGATGACCAATCCCCACGGAGTCCCAGAAGAACCCCCATGGGAGTACTTTTCAACTCTTCCATCACCAAAGAACCCCTACCCAACAGAATCCTGATTCCTGTATCCCTTCAGGCTCCGGGCCTCGCGGTGAGCGCATCCGCCTTCATAGACTCTGGTTCCGCAGGAAACTTCATAGACCAAGAATTCCCCACAAGGAACAACATCCCATTGGAAAAAAGAAAAACCCCGGTGGGATTGGAGGCCATTGATGGACGTCCCCTGCAGCCGGCCTTCATCATCCTACAGACCGCGGAAATCTCCCTGGTATGCGAACAGACCCACAGGGAGAACATCATCTTAGACGTGATCCACTCACCATCCGTCGAGATCATCCTGGGCCTTCCTTGGCTACAACGCCATAACCCACTCATTAACTGGGCCAAGCAAAGACCCATCTCTTGGAACCAACAATGCTCCACTACATGCGCAGTTTCACCTCAAAATATCTGCAGCATGAAGACCCCAGAGGAGCCACAAGATGTTTTACCAGAAGAATACACTGAATTCAGAGACGTATTCGACAAAGCCAGGTCAGAGGTACTACCCCCCCATCGATCCTTCATTGTCCTATAGATCTCCTGCCTGGTTCTATCCTGCCTAGAGGGCGCTGTTACCCTCTTTCCCTCCCAGAAACGATAAGCTATGTCCCAATACATCCAGGAGAACCTCCAAAAAGGGTTCATCAGGAAATCCTCGTCACCGGCAGGGGCTGGATTTTTTTTTGTCAAAAAGAAAGATGGTACTCTAAGACCCTGCATCGACTACCGAGGACTAAACAAGATCACCATTAAAAACCGCTACCCACTACCATTGATATCGGAGCTGTTCGACCGTCTACAGGGATCCACCATATTCACCAAATTGGACCTCCGTGGTGCCTATAACCTAGTAAGGATACGTCAAGGAGACGAGTGGAAAACGGCATTCAACACTAGAGACGGCCACTACGAATACCTGGTCATGCCGTTCGGCCTGTGCAATGCTCCAGCGGTCTTCCAAGACTTTGTAAATGAAATATTCAGAGACCTGCTGAACAGATTCGTTATCATTTACCTGGACGACATTTTAATTTTTTCCAAGACCATCTCAGAGCATATTAACTAAGTCAAACAGGTACTTCTACGCCTTCGTCAGCACCACCTCTACGCCAAACTGGAAAAATGCAACTTTCATCAAAAATCCACTACCTTTCTAGGATACATCATATCCGATTCGGGGTTCTCCATGGACCCCTCCAAACTGAAGACCGTCATGGACTGATCGCTTCCCACGTCCCTCAAGGGCATCCAGAGGTTCCTAGGCTTTGCAAATTACTACAGAAAGTTTATCCACAAATTCTCTTCCATTGTCGCACCCATCACGGCTCTCACTAAGAAAGGAGCGGACGTTGTGTCCTGGCCATCTGCAGCTATCCAGTCCTTCAACGCCTTAAAGAAAGCCTTCATCTCTGCACCCATACTGATCCACCCCAATCCCAGACTACCTTTCACATTGGAGGTGGACGCATCAGACATCGGAGCTGGTGCCATTTTGTCCCAGAGAGTATCACCGTCTTCAAACCTACACCCATGTGCCTTCTTCTCTAAAAAATTCTCATCGGCACAGCAAAACTATGATGTGGGCAATAGAGAACTACTAGCCATCAAACTAGCCTTAGAAGAGTGGAGACATCTACTGGAAGGGACAGAGAGTCCCATTACAATCCTCACTGACCACAAGAACCTCATGTACTTGGAAAGCGCTCAACGACTTGGAGCCCATCAAGCCCGCTGGTCCCTATTCTTCTCTCATTTTAATTACATCATATCATTCATAACCGGTTCCAAGAACGTAAAGACGATGCCCTTTCCCACCAGTTCGTAACAGAGAATAAAACCAAAGCCAAATCAGAAACCATCCTGCCTGCCAGGTTCATCATCTCCGCCAACACATTTGACATAATGGATGACATCCTGCGGGACCAAACTAACATTCCAGATGGTCTGGAGGTCCCGGATGGATGCCTCTTCACAGCACTTAACTTCCGCAAAAAGATCTTGGAATGGGGACACTCATCAAAAACCGTCGGTCATCCTGGTACCAAAAGAACCGCAGACTTAATCACACGGACATTCTGGTGGCCTGGCATGATAGGCGACATAAAGGAATTCACCAAGGCATGCACCACATGTGCAAGGAATAAGGTACCCCGCAGCAAACCGCAAGGGCTCTTGAATCCTCTACCCATCCCAGACCGTCCCTGGAGGAACCTATCCATGGATTTCATAGTACAGTAGAGCTGCCAAGATCCAGAGGTATGAACACTATACTTGTAGTCATAGATCGCTTCTCAAAACAGGCACATTTTATTCCACTAAAGGCCTACCGAACTCTCCCACACTAGCGGACATATTCTGTAAGGAGATCTTCCGTCTCCCCACGGAATCTCCCAGACCATTGTAGCGGACAGAGGGTCCAGTTCGTCTCGATATTCTGCGGGCCTTCACAAAGAAATTTGACATCTCCCTGCATTTTTCTTCCGGTACCACCGCAGACAAACGGACAGACAGAAAGGCACAATCAGTCCTTGGAGCAGTACCTGCGCTGCTTCATCGCGGACACTCAGGACGACTGGGCAACCTCTCTTCTCCCGTGGGCAGTCGTTCGCCCATAATTCCCTGAGGAATGAATCCACACAGGTCTCTCGCCCTTCTACTGTAAATTACGGTTTCATCCGGCACGACTGCCCAACCTTCCCCGCCTTCTGGTTCCTGCAAAGGACGACCGGATCCAAGCACTGCAAAATCATGAACCAAGATCCAGAGTAACCTAAAAAAGGCTTCCCGCCAGACAGAAGACCCAGGCAGACAGCTACCGTCGCGAAACTCCAGAGCTGACCAGGAGACAAAGTATGGCTGTCCTCACGGAACATACGCTAAGAGTCCCCACACTCAAACTGGCCCCAAAATTCTGGGTCCATTCAAGATCTTGGAAAAAATCAATCCGGTGGCATACCGCCTGCAACTCCCCTCTTCATGAGGATTCCATCCGTGTTCCATATTTCACTACTGAAACCTGCATACGCAGCCGTCCGCTTCCTGATCCTCTCCTCCGCACCACCTGGTCCTGTAATCGTACAGGCCAGCAGGAGTATGAAGTTCAGGCCATCCTAGACCTCCAGCTTTCTAAAGGGACATCCAGTACTGTATCTCATTCACTGGAGAGGATACGGTCCCGAGGAACGATCCTGGATTCCACACCAGCAAGTCCACGCACCCGAACTCAAAGAGTTTCCCCTGAAATACCCCCTGAAGCCTCGCAGGTTCGCCCGGAGGTCTCCTCTGAAGGGAGGGGTACTGTAAGGATTACCGAAGTACAGCCGCTCCGCGCATCCTCTCGAGCACCATCGCGCACGCGTGGGGTGTCTATGGATCACATTCCTTACCAGACGCGCGCAGCATGCATGCGCGCCAAAATGGCATCATCCGACGCCGAGGACTCTGGCTCCGCCCCCGGATCATGACACACACTGACTGCGCGCAGAGCTTGCATGTGACACGTGCACCACGCCCCCAAGCTACTTGTCAAGTTTCTTAGCTGCACAAACAGCCACACCTGCTCGTTGAGCCCTGGACCTATCACAGCTACCACAGAGGCCGCACCCCGCTCCACCCCCCTTGGGGCTGGCTGATCCATCCTATATGCTCACCAATGTATAGGCACATGGTCTGAGCAGAATTCATGTTACTCTGTGTTTACCCTTGCTGTTCCTGCCTTGCCTCTGTCCTTCCTGTTGCTTTGTTCCAGTTTTTGATCTTCTGTGTACCAAACGGCTGCTTGACTACTCCAACCTCTGGCTCCTGATCTTGGCTACCTCTGACTCCGTCCTCCTCCTAATTCTGAACTCGGCATTGCACATCGACCACTCTCCATCTCCACCCTGACTTTGGCAAAAGTACCTTCTACGCTCCGGATATCTCCTACGTTGAACTCGTGCAAGTAAGACTACTCTGATATCTATATCCCTGACCCTGCTGTCAAGACAAACCTACACTCTGGACATGGCCCGTGCCGTGGCTGGTGTTTGTTACTACTACTACCTCTCAGTACCGGGGTCTCGTCCTGTTTGTGGTGAGCACAGCGTGACATTCAGAACCGTTTTTTCCCTAAGCCTGTTCGCAGAATCCCCACTCCCAGAATGACCCAATCTGTCACTCAGAGAGCTGAGATCCCTGCTTCAGCGCGTAGACCCTTGTCATGGAATCTGTAGTCGTTTCTGTTCCCAGATACTCTTCCCAAGTACCCACTTCAGAGACGCATACAGTTTGTGGTTGCCCCCATTGTACTGTCTTTGTCTCCTCTTCTCAAGTCCTAGGGTTAAAAGTGAACAGTGGTCATTATGCCCCTCCTGGGGCTCATGTTGTTGAGTTCCCAGGAATTTTTGCTGACACACTGCTCCCACTCAAAAGTGATGCTTTTTCATATGTGCTAGCTAGAAGCCAGTACACAGTTTCCCCCCTCTCTGAAATTTTCCTTGTCGGTCCCGCTACTCTGAGAGGTAAAATCCTTCCTTCGGATATGGAATCTCTTTCCATAGAGGCCATCCTTGCTTTTGGTCCCCCTGATGCCTCTGCCCAAGCAAACCCTCCAGTGATCAGCGTATTTGTCGTCACCCCCTTAGTACAGTCAGAGACCACCCTGCCTACATACAAATTCAGTGTTTAAATCTGTGCTATTTTGTTTTCCTTCCCTTGCTAAACCTGTCCTTTAGCACTGCATCTAAATGTGCTCCAGCAACCGTTGGGTTACTCAGGGCTAAAATGAAAACTCCTGTGTTAAAGGGTACTTTCTCACACATGTCCAGCAAACCTAGAACCTCAGTGATTGATTCTAAGTCACTTACCACAATCTGATTTTCTCACTAGTCAAACCCAGATACCCACACCACTGACTAGCAGTTCCGTTATCAGAATTTTCGCACTAGTAAACATGCCTATTTTGATTTTGTCATGACAAATGCCCCTGTTGTTAGGGCCTTTGCAGTGCGGCCGCCCTAATGTCCCCTGTATTGCGAACAGAACCACCACAGCGGACCCGAAACATCATCGGCAGCCCGTGATCACTCAACCCATCCGTACACGAGTCCATCCTCGCGCGCCCTCACTTGGCTCCAAAACGCCCCACACCCACGACTAAAACCACTCATTAAACTGGGAAAAGCCACACCACCCATCACGGTCACCCACTCTCCTTGGACACCAACAATGCTACACCACTTACATGCGACAGTTTCACCTCAAACCCAGATCTGCAGAATCGAAGACCCAGGAGGAGCCACCAGCTGTTTTACCAGAAGAATACACCGAAGTCAGCAGACAGAGACGTATTCAGACAAAGCCAGGTCAGGGTATACCCCCCCCATCCGATCCTTCATTCGACACCTTATCCCGACTCCTGCCTGCCGCCTTTCCTACACCTGCCACCTAGTGGAGTGAGTCGCTGTCCTTTTACCCTCTTTCCCCTCCCAGAAGACCCAGACAAACCCTAGCACCCCCCCAGTAAAACGATAAGGCTATGCAAAACATCAAGGCACGACACACCACTCCAAAAGGGTCATCAGGAATCCTCGTAACGGCAGGGGAGGGATTTTTTTTGTGTCAACAAAGAAAGATGGTACCTCAGACCCTGATGAATACCGACGGACTCAACACACAGAGCTCCCACCATTCAAAAAACCATACCACCCCACTACTCTGAATCGGAGCTGGACCTCGACCGTCTACAGGGATCCACCATATTCCCCACCAAAATTTGGAAACTCCGTCCGTGCATAACCTAGTAAGGATACGTACAAGGAGACGAGGCGAAAACGGCTTCAACACTAGGAGCGGCCACTACGATACCATGGTCTGCCGTTTCGGCCTGTGCCAATGCTCCAGCGGTCTTCAAGCTTTTGTAACATGACCAATATTCGAGACCTGCCCCTGAACCAACAGTTCCGAACTTACACTGGAGACATTTAATTTCTTTCCAAAGAATCCATTAGACGCCTATTCCAGACTTAACACCGGTAAACACACCCGGTTCTATACGCTTCCACGCCCACACAACGCCAACTACGCCCAAGATGGCCAAAATGCCAATCCTAACAAAAAACACGTTCTCAGGATAAATTATATCCGATTCGGGTGTTCTCCATGAAACACCCATCCCAAACTGAGACCGTTATGGGACTGATGCTTCCCCACCGTCCCAAGGGCATCCAGAGGTCTTAGGCTTTGCAAATTACACAGAAGTTTATCACATAATTTCTCTCCATTGTCCGCACCAGCACGGTCTCACTAGAAAGGACCGCAGGGACGTTGTGTCTGCCCCATGTGCAAGATATACAGCTCTACCACGACACTTAAAGCACCGCACTCATCTCTGACCCATCTGATCACCCCAATCTCCAGATACTTCACATTGGAGGTGGCGCGCATCAGACATACGGAGAGCTGGTGCCACCTTTGTCCCGGAGTCTACGTCTTCCACTCCACCCAACCCCGCCACCACCCCATGTCCGCCCCCACCCTTTTACCACTCTACCACCCACCAACCTGCTACTCGGCACCAAGACACTATGATGTAGACACAGCAAAAGAGAACTACTAGCCATCAAACTCACTTAGACGCCGAGACTGAGACACCCTACTGAATGGACACCGGGCACAGACGAGTCCATTACAACTCTCACTGACCACAAGACCTCACGTGTATGGGAAAGCGCTCAACGACTTGGAGCATCCAACGCCCCTGGCCCTATTATTCTCTATGCTTCAATTACATCAGACTTCATTCTAACGGTTCCACACAACGTTAAAGACGATTGCCCCTTGTCCCACCAGTTCCCGTAACAGAGATTTATTAAAACCAAAGCCCCCTCCGACAACTCCCAGCCCGCTGCCAGGTCCTCATTCGACCAACACCTTTGCCAAAGGGATGACTCTGCGGGACCACCACATAACCACCTCTCGATGGCTCTGGACCCACCCCCACCCCCCGGTCCCGGCATGCCCGCCCCCTCCTTACCCCTCACCCGGCCCCACCTTACCTACCAGACCCCACACACAAACCGCACTACCTTGGCTGGGGAACGCAGACACCTCATCAAAACCCCCCCGCCCCCACCCCCATTCGTCATCCTCCCCGGTACCCACAAAGCCACACCCGCACACATTCATCACTCTCCCTTCCCCGCACCTTCGTGGTCAGCCGCTGGCCCACCTGCTAGGCGGCCACCGGCCTTCCCAACTATCGGCCACTTGCACCACACCTCGTGCACACGGAATAACCGGTCCACCCCCCCGCAAGCACAACCCACCGCAAGGGCTACACTTGACCCTCTATACCCCTCCCCCGACCGTCACCCCCCCCGGGAGGAACCTCTCCATGGATTTTCATAGACCCGCCCCCTAGAGACCCCAGCACGCACCAAGAGCCAAGACCCCCCCGGCTCCCCCCCGATCGAACACTTACTTTTCCCACGCACAGCACTTAGACCTCCGCTTCCACTCCAAAACACGGCACATTATATCACCTTAACGGCCCGGACCGACCATCAAGTCACCCACACTAGGACCCAACTTCCCGTCGTACAGGAGATCTGCGTCCTCCAACGGAAATCCCCGAACCCACGCCCGTTAAGACCCACCGCGAGCCCCCCCCGGTCCCACCGCTTCGACATCACGGACCCTACTTTGGACGGGCCCCCCCTTCAACAACCCCAGCACCGAACCCACCTTTCCAACCGACAAAACCCCCCCTCCCTCCCTGCATTTTTCTTCAGCGTACCACCGCAGCCAACGGACCGAGCCACCAGAAACCCCCCACACATAGCGCACCCCCCCCCACCCCAACACGACGCCCCCTTGGGAGCACAGTAACCTGCGCTGCTTCACTCGCGGAAATAAGGTACCCCCGGACCCCTGGGCCTCAGTGCCACCCCTTCCCCGTGGGCAGCTTCGCCCATAATCCATCTCGCCCCCAGGAAGAATTCCAAACAGGTCCGCACTTCTAGTAAATTACGGTTTTCATCCAGATGCAAGCAACCCCCAAACAAACACCCCCCCACACCTGCACCCAACTCTTCTCGCCTTCTGCCGACGCGCACACATCGCCACACACCCCCCCAAGCCGCCCACACCCGACCCCCCGAGAGCACAACCGCACACACTGCCCCAACCAAACCTCCAGACCCCCCACACCCACCAGAAACGATCGACCATCCGTACCATAACACACCAAGGAGCTCGCCACCCAGCAACAGACCAGCACCACACAAGGCAAGCCAACAGAGACCCCAACCCCCGCAGACCGACCCCCCCAGACATCAAACTCAACCACGAGATACCCCCGAGCACCCCAGGCCTGATCAGAACCCACAACCAAGTACGGCTGTCCTCCGGAAAGCAAGACACCCCTACCCCAAGACACATTTAAACCACACAAACCAAGCCTCACCAACCTGGACCACCCCCCCAAAATTTCCGACTAGCCGAGATCCACAACTCCCTACAGAGACTAGAGAGATAGCACAAAACTAAATCAATCACGGTGGCCAGCCACAACGCACCCACCTGCCCCAATCAGACGCAGATAGAGACCTAGAACGACGACTCGATAAGAGAAGGACGCAGCACACCGTTCACGTGTCTCGTTAGACGGAGGGCAATATTCCTCTGCTATGGACTCTGCTTTCCCTACTAATTAATTAAGAGAGGTCTAATTTCAAACCGTCCTCCTGAAGATTTCCACTAGTATATCGATGGCTAGGAGGATGTCCAGATCGGTCCAGCCGACGCCGCAATCTGGCACCAGTTCGCGACCCGACAGCTCTGACAACCACCTGGTCCTGTAATCGTAAAGGGCCAGCAGGAGTATGAAGTTCAGGCCATCTAGACTCCAGGCTTTCTAAAGGGACTATCCCGTACGTATCTCATTCACTTGAGAGGATACGGTCCCGAGAGACGATCCTGGATCTCCACACCAGCAAGTCCACGCACCGAACTCAAAGAGTTCCTGAAATACCCCTGAAGCTCGCAGGGTTCGCCCGGATGGTCTCCTCTGAAGGGGGGGTACTGTAAGGATTACCGAAGTACAGCCGCTCCGCGCATCCTCTCGAGCACCATCGCGCACGCGGTGGGTGTCTATGGATCAAATTCCTTACCAGACGCGCGCAGCATGCATGCGCGCCAAAATGGCATCATCCGACGCCGAGGACTCTGGCTCCGCCCCCGGATCATGACACACCACTGACTGCGCGCAGAGCTTGCATGTGACACGTGCACCAACGCCCCCAAGCTAGTGTCAAGTTTATTAGCTGCCAAACCGAACCCCTGCTCGTGTGAGCCTGGACCTATCACAGCTACCACAGAGGCCGCACCCCGCTCCACCCCCTTGGGGCTGGCTGATCCGCTATATATGCTCACCAAGTTATAGGCCACATTGGCTGAGAATAGTTCATGTTACTCTGTGTTTACCCTTGCTGTTCCTGCCTTGCCCTGTCCTGTTGCTTTGTTCCAGTTTTTGATCTTCTGTGTACCAACCGGCTTGCTTGACTACTCCAACCTCGGCTCCTGATCTTGGCTACCTCTGACTCCTCGGCCTCTCTAATATGAACTCGGCATTGCACATCGACCACTCTCATCTCCAACCCTGACTTTGGCAAAAGTATCTACGCTCCGGATATCTCCTACGTTGAACTCGGGCAAGTATAGACTACTTGATATCTATATCCCTGACCCTGCTGTCAAGACAAACCTACACTCTGGAGACATGGCCCCGTGCTGTGGCTGGTGTTTGTTTTACACTCCCTCTCAGGGTACGGGGTCTCGTCTGTTTGTGGTAGCACAGCGTGACATTCAGGAACCGTTTTTTTCCTAAGCCTGTCGCGAGAATCCCACTCCCAGAATGACCCAATCTGTCAACTCAGAGAGCTGAGATCTGCTTCAGCGGCGTAGACCCTTGTCATGGAATCTGTAGTCGTTCTGAATTCCCAGATACTCCTCCCAAGTATCCACTTAGAGACAGCATAGTTGTGGTTGCCCCCATTGTACTGTCTGTTATCTCTTTCAAGTCGTAAAAGTGAAGTGTGCCACATTACGCCGGCCCATGGCTCAATTGTTGTTGCACGAATCCCCGGCAGCTGACAACACTGCTCCCACTCAAAAGTGATGCTTTTTCATATGTGCTAGCTAGAAGCCAGTACACAGTTTCCCCCCTCTCTGAAATTCCTTGTCGGTTCCCGCTACTTGAGAGGTTAAAATCCTTCCTTCGGATATGGATCTCTTTCCATAGAGGCCATCCTTGCTTTGGGCCCCCTGATGCCTCTGCCAAGCACAACCCTCCAGTGATGACGCGTATTTGTCGTCACCCCCCTTAGTACAGTCAGAGACACCCCTGCCTACATTACAAATTCAGTGTTTAAAATCTGTGCTATTTTGTTTTTCTTCCTTGCTAAACCTGTCCTTTAGCACTGCATCTAAATGTGCTCCAGCAACCTTGGGTTACTCAGGGCTAAAATGAAAACTCCTGTGTTAAAGGGTACTTTCTCCACATGTCCAGCAAACCATAGAACTCAGTGATTGATTCTAAGTCACTTACCACATATCTGATTCTCACTAGTCAAACCCAGATACCCACACCATGACTAGCAGTTCCGTTATCAGAATTTTCGCACTAGTAAACATGCTATTTTGATTTTGTCATGACAAATGCCCCTGTTGTTAGGGCCTTTGTAGTTTTGTATTAGACTCTTTTTTTTCTAAGGTTTTCGCTATTAAGGAGTTTCCCGGTTCCAACTTACCACTATTGACTCTCTAACTCACTACCAATTACTTGCCCAGTGCCCGTCACTGATTCCCAAGCACCAGCTCCAGACCAATCAGTTCTCCTCCTACCAGTGTCCCGGCAGTGCCGGATGTCCTTGTTACAAAATTCTGAGCCTCCAGCTTCAGACACTAGCTCCCTCCCTCCGCTTCACCTGCACTGCTGATTCGCAAATCCAGATATTTAAAGTTCCAGAAGCCTATTCCCACTCCCACTCCTATGACAAGTACGATGCCCTTGGAGTTCAATTGCAGCACGTAGTCTTGCCCCATGCGGTTGTTTCAAATCTCTGCAAGTACCTGTATACCTTCCCCGGATTCTGGTGCCAATCTGAAGTAAGCCGCAAAAAAAGCTGTATGGTGCTCTAACACAGACCCAACCAGCTGCTGGTTTCCATAAATTATGATGCTCTATTCCATATCCTAGAAGTGTCCCACAAATTGATAGACCATTAAACCAATGTTACACCATATCCAACATATCAATAACCGGAAGAGTAACACCTCTTGATTGGTGAATACTCAACACTTGCTTGTGTCCATCCACTCATTGACATAGGATTTGTTTGGTGTGTACAGGAGCAAATCACTCACGGTTTTGAGAGTGGTCTCAGTGGGTCTTTTCCTTCTCAGGTGTGGTGCTGCCGGTTCTCCAAAGATGCAACAGTTCGACGAAGGAGAGATGAAGCATACTGGAAAAAATATTATCTAGAGAGTGTGTCCCCATAAAATGGTTTTATTGGTTTTCCAGGTAGTGGTCAGCGAGGGTATAGGGTGGGTGGGTGCATTGCCAGGTATTGGTATAGAAGATGACAAGACAAGCAGTAAACCAGGCTTAGGGACCGAAATCTTGGGGTACGTACTGAGTATTTCCAACACAGAGGAAATAACAGGAGCAACAGAAGGTTCCGAGAGGGATAACCATGGGTTCGCAGAGGCAGAGAAGCAATCAGTAGTGGAACTCCCAAATACTGTAGAACGCTCAGTGAGAGACAGTATAGTCTGGGAAGTGGAGATCACAGAGTCCAAGGCAGCGTGTAGAGTTCTAAAGACAATAGGGATAGAACTCCATAGTTAAAGTCATACTGACGGGTACTTCAGGTCCACAGAATGGTCAGTGTAAAGGAAATGCCTCCTGCACCGGGAATTTGGAGCGCGGCAAGGGTTTACTTCGATATGCAACAGGTTCGACGAAGGAGAGATGAAGCACTACTGGAAAAATATTATCTCTAGAGGTGTGTCCCATAAAAGGTTTATGGATCAGAGATGGAACAAAACGAGCCTCAGGCCCCCACCAACGCGTTTCGAGCTTTCGCTCTTTCTCAAGGTGCATACCGTCTGATATCCCCTACCTGATATAGGTTCATTTTCCCGCCATTCGCCATCACTAACCCGCGCCAGCCGCGTCACAGGCGGCGCGCCATGTTGCAGAGAGCCCACGAGTAGCGCCCCTCACGTAGGGTAGAGTTGGTGACGTCAGCGCGTCTATGAACAAAAAACACAAAAACAACAACTTATTGATATCGTTTGACTGTCAACATAAAAAAACTTAAAATAAATTTATTAACACTTAAGTCTTAAACAAACTGTGTTATAAAGGAGTAGTATTACTAAAAAACATACATTTAAAACAATTGTGGATATTTAAAGAGTAGAAGTGTTATCCTAATAGTTGAAAAAAATCTCTATAGGATAATATATATGACTCTCCATTAATGAAGTGAAAACATGCATGCATGTATATAATATACATTAAGTTGATTTTTTGAATTTATCAATCTAATAATTTAATCTATTGGCAAGTATGTTCATTCATAATAGTTAAATTGGAGTCATATGCACAGATTGTTATGTGACCACTGCTTGTACAGAATCACAAGATGTTAGAACCGATAAATCTTAATTAATAATCCCATATTTTGTTTTATAATTTCATATATATACTTCAATATTATTATGACCTTTATCAATATGAATATTGGATATATAATATTAATTATGCAGTGTACTGTTAGACATAATCTTGTCATTATTTTGGGAAATGCATTTTCCTTAAATTGATAAGACTTACATATCTTAATGACTTATTTCACTTATTCAGAAATGGATTTAATCCATTCTGAATTTAAGCCGAATGGAACCCTAGTATTTAAAGTAAAAACAGAAGAGTTCCCTTTTGCAAGCAATCTAACTGTTGCCCCCCCTGTAGGGTTTCTCAATGTGTTCAATTCCTCTGTATTTTAATTGGAAATGTCTCCTAGTTTTACAATTGGAAAGTGTAGGGATACTGGTGGTGTGAGATCTCCTATTTTTATCAATCTGATATGCTCCCTCATTCTGACCTTCAGTTGCCGTGTGGTGCGTCCCACATACTGTTTGCACATCCACAGTTATTAAATAGGACTATGAACGTGGCGTTACAGTTTATGAAGACTTGATAGGATATTGTACTGTCCTGTATTAAATGATACCAAGTGGATGATGGTCATATAAGCACAGGAAATGCATTTGAGACATTTGAAACAATCCCTTTGGGAGATTCTCTTTATGAGTTTGGTTTGAGGATAAAAAGGAGCCTTCTTGAAACCTGATTGCTATTGTTTTTGCTTTTTGAAAACAAAACGGGGGCCTTCCAAATCACTTTGTTTAGTAAAGGGTCTGCAGACAGTACATTCAGTGTTTTTTTACAATATCTTTAATGTTATTCACTTGGATGTGTGTGTGTTGTAATAAAGATTGGATTGTTTGCATCCCATACTTTTGTGTTTGTTCTATTCCTTTGTTTATTCACGAGAGTCATCTATTCATCTCCCTACTTCTTCTAGGGGACTTTCTGAGACTGGATCTTGGATAACCTCTCTCTTCAACATGTTTAGCAATTATTGGATTGAATTAAAGTCTTCATTTTTTGAACATATTCGTTTCAAACGAATTAATTGTCCCTTGGAATTGAGTTCAGGAGAGATTTTGGTGACAGCTGTCAAATTTAAATATGTGTTACGGGAATTAGTTTTCTTCTAATATTTGAATTAATTTCCCCATCCATATCAATGAATAAAAATAAATCCAATAGTGTAAGTGATGATAATCATAAGTGTAGTTGATTTTAAATTAACTGTTGTGATTAAGGTGATTAATAAATAATAAGAGTGGATTCTTCCCCTCCTTCCCAAATGAATATTAAAACGTCTATTAAAACCGTCTAAAAAAGTGGATAAACTGCGATAAGGGTTGTTATCTCCAAACACGTGGACCGACTCCCACCAACTAAGAATAGGTTGGCATATGAGGGAGCAAAGTGGTGCCCATTGGCGGTTCCACGTGTTGGAGGGAAAAGTGCATCAAACAAAAAAAATTGTGAGTTAGTAAAAAATCTATACAATCTAAGATGAACTGCTCTGTGTGAGTGAAAAAGTGGAGTGTCAAAGTAAGTTTTGACAGCGCCATACGTGTTGATGCAATATGATGGTATACAGAGAGGGTGGTAATATCTAGTGACACCCAGAGTGTAACCCTCTTTCCATTTTATACATGAGAGTTTGTCTAGAAGGTCCCCACTGTCTCTGATATGTGAAGGCAAGGCATGTACGAAATTTGAGATATTTATCCCACATTCTAGAGACACCATCTCCCAAGATCCCATCTAGAAAACTATGGCTCCCTGGAGGGAGGTCCAAAGTTTTAGGATCTTTGGGAGATGGTGGAAGATTATGTTTAAGAACTTAAGTGTTAAGAATATTTTAAGTTTTTTTTTATGTTGACAGTCAAACGATTATCAATAAAGTTGTTGTTTGTGTTTTTGTTCATAGACGCGGTGACGTCACCACTCTACCCTACGTGAGGGGCGCTATCGTGGCGCGTCCTGCAACAGGCGCGCCGCTGTGACGCGGCTAAGGACGGGTTAGTGATGGCGAATGGCGGGAAAATGAACCTATATCAGGTAAGGGGATGATTCAGACGGTTGCACCTTGAGAACGAGCGGAAGCTCGAAACGCGTTGGTGGGGGCCTGAGGGGCGTTTGTATACCATGCTCTGATCCAATAAAACCTTTTTATGGGGACACACTCTCTAGATAATATTTTTTCCAGTAGTGCTTCATCTCTCCTTCGTCGAACCTGTTGCATATCTGAAGTAACCCTTGCCGCGCTCCAAATTCCCGGTGCAGGAGGGCAGTTTCTTTACACTGACCATTCTGTGGACCCTGAAGTACCTCAGTATGACTTTAACTATGGAGGTTCTATCCCTATTGTCTTTAGAACTCTACACGCTGCCTTGGACTCTGTGATCTCCACTTCCCAGACTATACTGTCTCTCACTGAGCGTTCTACAGTATTTGGGAGTTCCATATGATTGCGCTTGCTTGCGACCATCGGGATTACCCTCTGGAACCTTCTGTTGCTCTGTTATTCCTCTGTGTTGGAAATAATCCAGTACGTACCCCAAGATTTTCGGTCCTAAGCCTGGTTTATGCTTGTCTTGTCATCTTCTATACCAATACCTGGCAATGTACCCCACCCACCCTATACCCTCGCTGACCACTACCTGGAAAAACCTCTGGAGTAGAAGCCCTCTCAAATTCCTACGTGCAGATGTCAGCAAAGATTTGTCAGACCGGAGGGTCGCCCTGGTATACTCGATCAACTACGGCGCCTCTTGTCCTGACACTCTGGTACCCTTACTGGGACTGGGCTCCCAGCGGGGGCCCTTATGCCGTTTCTGCTACCGGAAACCCTGGTTCTTCACAGCCTTGGATTTCCAAGCCATTTTGCGGGGCGAGCCATGTACCAATGATTTCTTACCACCACTCTCTATTCCTAAGTTTGTTCTCGCCAAATGAAATGCTGGTTTACGGACCCCTTCTCACCTAAAACAGTTTAGGAATAAACTCCATGTCTCCGAGACCAATGAGTGCCCACGAGTCTCGGGAACCACAACTTACTCTCATCCTAGATAATTCGAAAACCATTCAGATCCCCCAACTTAGGAGTGGTTACACTGGCCGACAACTTTATTCGAGCTTGGCTAGTCCCACGAATTCGGGTATACCCGGGTGTATTGAGGTTTGTGACTGTTTTCTGCCCGAGTGCATTGAGGTATTTTCTAGGCAGCGATTGAAGCATTTTATTCCGCGGGGCAATACTGCACAGTATATATATATATACTGCATTACAATTCATGAATTTATGCCATCTGGTAGACCGCGAAGCATTGCAGCTATAAATCCTAATCATTATCATTTAAAGATCGCCGCACCCCCAATCAGCCAGCATGTGAACAGTCGGCTGGGGGGAAGGCAAATGCAACGGGGCTTGTCAGAGGTGAGGAGTGGCGCATTCCAGGTATCTGCCAGGTACATACCGGGTATTTGCTCGAATAAAGTGTGTCGGTGCAGTATGTTCGTCCGGAGGTCTCACCTGAAGGGGGGGAGGAGGGGTACTGTAAGGAATCCACACCTCAGTTTACTACTTACCTTGCCTTGCAGTCCTGGAACACTCCCTCTGGTATCTACAGCAGCTGTGCTAGCTATGACTGCAGCCCCAGTCTGGGATCAGTCATTAGTGCAATGCTGTCACACACCCCTTCTGCTATTGGTTCGCTGTCCTTTAAATACTGCATTCCCACAATGCTTCTCTGCCGAGCATAATTCCTTTTGGATTTCTGGATTCTGCAACCTGCTGCACTCACCCCTAGCAGAGGTTACTGTTTGGATCCAGTGGCCTGCTGCTCTCTCTCTTCGCAGCGGCCAGCTTGGGACTTCTGTGCTGAAGTACTGGTTTGCCAGTGCTGCCTGGCGGTGTGCCCACTCCGGTCAACCTTCTCCTTGCTGAGACCGGTATCATGGGCTGCGGACGCCATTCGCACAGAACACACTCCCGCCCTGCAGCTATTACGCTGAAGCGGGATCTACTTGACTACCAGTTGCCGAAACTCCGCCGGGATAACGTTTACCCTGATGTCTCTAATCCTGACCCTGGCTCGTCCACTGACTACGCTGCCGTATGTACGACTACGAACTGCGCAATCTGGATCCGACTACGTGGTCTCAGGTCGGTGATTATATAACCCCACCTCAGCCCCACGGTCCGGTCCTGGCTTGTGACGAGCACAACCGTGAAAGTGATATTCCACAGGAACTAATAATCTTTCTATTACTACTTCTGAGAATCAGTCTGACTAAAAATGTCTTTTGGTAAAACAAAATGTTCTATGAACAAACACAAGGGACACTGTTCTGTCCCCTGTATGGGTTTTTCTTTGCCCTATGTCTGCAGTTACCCTAGCCTTAGTTTGTGTTACTGTGTAACACCTGTAGCGGTCTTCTCGGCCTGTTGCCTATCAACCCCTACATCTCTACCCTCAGATTTGGTATAATTCTGGAACCCTAGCACTTGTTTTGCCCAATTTCCTACATGTCAGGCTGAAGCCCCTTCCTTTTCAAGCATGCAGCTATTGCTAGTGGTCTTTCCACAACTGCACTCCTTGGGATAGCTTTGTTTTTTCACCTTCCCCTGATTTTGCATTCCCAAAGTCCCCTTTTGTATTCTGTTTGCTCTCACTAATAAAGTTTTCAGAAACTCAAGATGGACTGTTTGCTGGAGAAGGAGATGAGTTTAACTGCCTGTGTATACGCACTATGTGACAGTGAGCCTGGGTGTAACGCATAGCTCACCACAAACGAATCGCAACCGCAGTGCTGAGGTAGGAAATTGGTTAACGCCAACCCACAGCCACGCGGGCATGCCTAAGATGTAGAGTAGTCGTTCAAGCCAGGTCAGAGTTATAGATTGGAGAATGGTTAAGGTACTTGCCAAGTTCAGGAGTGGAGAGTTTCGGATCGTCGTAGTTCGTAGCCAGGTTCAGGATTGGAGAGTACCAGATAGTCGGGGTACGTGGCCAGGTTCAGGAAAGGAGAATGTCGGATCGTTGGAGCACTTAGCCAAGATCAGGACTGTAGACTGGAGAATCGTCGAACAAGCCGGATCAGGAGTAGGGACAAGCGGAGTTCAAGGCGCTAGCAGGGTTCAGGCAACAAGCGGTTAACAGCATACAAAGCAAGGCAGGATACAGCAACAAGGATGTGGCAAGGCATGGCGTCACAATGACTATGCTCAGCAATGACTGACTGAAGACTGAGGGTATATATAGGAGGAGCCTCCAATAGCCAGCCAGGGCGGAACCAGGAAGTGCAAATCGATTGGCTGCTGGTGCAGACAGGTGTGCCCTATGATGCAGCCTTATCAGGGTTGAGGGTGGAACCGCTCGTGCACCGTCCTGCGTGCGTCACGGAGGCCAGGGGGTGGAGGTTAGAGCATGCGTCACTCCCACGTAGATTCCTGGGACCATAGGGGGCGGAGCCCGTCACACGCCAACCCGCACGCGTCACGGAGGTCAAAGGGCGGGTGACTGACTCACGCATCAGCAGGGAGGCTGGCCGAACATCCACATCATGTGACAGTGGTGGGGGCGGGGTCTGAATCCACGGACGGTTGTACAGAGAGAGGTCTGGGACCATGGAATCGCGCATGCTGGGTATCCGTCACAGAAGGCTTGTTGAGGTGAGGAGGCGGTCTGCGACCGCCAGGATTCCGAATCCTCACACTGGGACAGAACAGTCAGCAATTGGGGCAAGAATGCCCCCCGCATATGCTAACCGTTTCATGGTAGACTCTGAAGATAAATTAATTTACAACAATTTCTTTCAATCCCAGATTATGCAATGGCATCGATACATAGACGATGTCTTCATTGTGTGGACTGGCGAAAGAGACTCTCACAGCATTTGTCACACACTTATATTCAGTACACACAATCCACAATGGTTAATAGTGAAACAATAATAGACTACATGGATGTGAGTATAACTATGGAGGACAATAAATTTGTCACAGATTAACTAAACCCACAGATTGCAACAGTCTTCTCCCTCCCCAATAGTCAGTACACACCGTAGAAATAGACCTGGAAAATGCAAGCTCCTGGGACCCTAGCAAAGGAATTGGCAGAGCTCCAAAATGTAATGAAGGGCGCCTTGGAAAAGGAAAGACATAACTCCCAATGTTTCCAGTTAGAACTTTCTAAAATCAGAGCAGACTCAAAGAAAATATGGAAGCATCCTAACTATTCAGAGATACTACAGAGCCCTCATCCAAGGAAGGCTGGAGAGACAGCGTTATCTGCTCAAACGTTCCGCAGCTGTCATCATACAGGCCACCTATAGAGGAATGAAAATTTGTCAACTTTGTCGCCAGAATATAGTAGCCTGCATTCTTAAGTCAATTTCGATAATGCAACGACAAAGGAGGAAATATGAATATCTGAAACAATGTGTGATTGTACTGCAGTCAAATATTAGAAGGGTTCAGCAACAAAGACGCTACAGGAATATAAAGAAAGTTGCTTGTGTGACTCGGTCCAGATTCAAATCCTGTGTCCTAACCAAGCAAGCTGTGAGTTCCTATAAGTGCATTCGCTATGCTGTCTCAGTGCTACAGTCTGCTTTCCACAAGATGCTGGAAAGAAGAAGCAGATTACGACAAAGAAGTACAATTCTGATCCAGTCATTCTACCGTGCCCATGTGGTCCGAACAAGATTCCTTATTATGAAAGCAGCTGCCATCAAGATTCAGTCTCTAACTAGAATGAAGCATAACAGCTATCGATGTACCTATTGCTGATAATTACGTTCCTGTGAGGAGGACAAATGCACCTGCCTGAGGTTTCCCATCAGCACCTGATGTACACATTGAATTGGCCTTCCATCAATGTCTCCCTGAAGAGCCTGGAGGGTTGTCCGGAGTTGTTGCTGATGCCTATGCTACTGCAAAACGTGGAGTGTTTTCCGGAGGGCAGCGTAAGTCGACTTTCCATCAGGGACACCAGCTAAACCTGGAGGGTCAACTGGAGGATCTACTGGCTCCTTTTCTCCCTCTGTGAAGATGAGCACACTTTCTTCTGTTTGTCCACCAGTAGCTGATGTATCCTCTGCCGAGTCTCTGACCTCCTCTGCAAAGTCAAGTTTATTGCTCATGGATTCTCTGGCTTTTGGGTTGATGCATCCTGACACTCAACTGTTCCGAGAGAGAATTGAATCCTTCTGTCATCCTTCTGATGGACTTTTACAGCCTGTACCTGTGGCATACTTTCTGCCTATCAACAGATCACCTGTCGTGGGCCATCCCGAATCTGCCTTTCATCGTGGTCTCTCTGAAAAGCATGGAGGATCGTCCGGAGAATGCTCGAGAGGGGGGAGTAATGTCAGGAGTAGCCCTGGCATGGTTTTCTGGGTGTTCCTCTCTCACAGTTCCTTTCTCTGTCCACCGGATGTGCTGCTGTTTTCTGTCTGCTCTGGGGTTCCTCTTGGTGCTCCTGTCCGCTTTCCTTATAGTTTCCTTTTTCTCCCTTGCCTTTGTTTTGTGATCCTGACTCCTATGTCTGCCATGACCTGATCTGATCTGACCTGTTCTGTTCCTTGGAGTCCTGATTACTTATTAAAGGTCCTTGCCTATGATCTGGCTTGCCCCTGTTTATTCCTGCTCCCTGGTCCCAGTACCTGCTCCCTGGTCCCAGTACCTGCTCCCAGATCCCAGTATCTGCTCTCCTGTCCTGCTCCTGCCTTCCTGTTTCCGACCCCTGCCTGGACCCTGACTAGCTGCCTGCCACTGAACCATGCTTGTGACCCCAACAACCCCTGCCTGCTCCCCGCTTTTCCAGCCACAGAGGTCCTACCTGCTCCAGGAGTCTTCCTCGTGACACCTGCGCTCTATTAACCTACCACCTTTGGATTCCACTTTATGCTCCTCTCTCTTCCCTCTCAGCTCCAGACACTGACAACCTGGTCAGGAACTACAAGTTTGTCCTGTCCTCCCCTCTTGATCAATATGTCCCGCTTTCTATCATTCTCGCCCTTCTAACCCCAGACCCTGGCTAAATTTCACACGTGCATACTGCGTTCCTGCACTCATTCCTCTGAACACCTCTGGAGGAAATCATTCACTCTCGCAGACTTCCTGCACTACAAATTTATGCTATCCTGTTTCAACTCTGCCCTCTTTCAGGCTAAACTAACCTACTTTTCTTAACCAATCAAAATGCACAAGTATAACCAACGCAAACTCTTCTCTGTCTTTGACTCTCTACTCAAACCACCCTCTGCTGCCTGTTCTTCCTGCATCTCACCTTGGGACTTTGCTGAATATTTCAAGGAAAAGGTGAAATCCATACGTCATGACATCCCCTCTGTATCCACCTCAGCCTACACCTCTACCTAACTCACCTCCTGCCTTCCTCGACTCTTTTTCCGCTGTCACAGAGGAGGATGTATTGTTGCTAATCTCCACTTCTCCCTCTACCACATGTCCTCTTGACCCCATTCCATCCGATCTCCTAAAACCTCTTGCTCCTACAATAATCCCTAAGCTCACACACATTTTTAACTCCTCCATCTGCTCTGGAACCTTCAAACATGGTACCTTCAAACTCTGGTAACTTTAAACTCTCTTCCTTCAAACATGCAACAGTTATACCATTACTCAAAAACAGCAAACTTGACCCTATCTGTCTTTCTAACTATCGTCCTGTCTCCCTTTTGCCTCTAAACTCCTTGAACGTCTTGTATTCTCTCGCTTGCTCCATTTTCTCACCACCTATTATCTCCCAGACCCTCTACAATCTGGTTTCCGCACTGCTCACTCCACTGAAATAGCCCTCACTAAAATAACTAATAACCTCCATGCTGCCAAAGACATAGTTCATTACACTCTGCTCATATTACTTGAACTCTCTGCAGAATTTGATACTGTGAACCACCCACTTCTTCTCCTTACTTTTGGTATTCGCAACAAAGCTCTACCCTGAATCTCCTCTTACCCCTCCCATCGTACTTCCAGTGTCTCTTTTGCTAACACCTCCTCCTCTATCGCTCTTCTCTTTTCACACAATATCTTTGGGTGACCTAATCACATCTTTTGGGTTCAAATATCACCTCAATGCTGATGACAAAAATGTACTTTTCAACCTCTGACCTTACACCTGCTGTATAGACCAAAGTTTCTGGATGTCTCTCTGCGATATCATCTTGGATGGCCCTCTGCCGGCTTAAACTTAACATGTCAAAAATGGAGCTCCTCATATTTCCTGCCAAACCTGGCTCTACTACCTCTTTCTACATTACTGTTGGAAGTACTATCATACACCAAGTAGCACAATCACGCTGCCTAGGGGTCACACTCGACTCATATCTCGCATTCAAAAGGTAGCAAAACCGGTTGTTTTTTCCTCCACAATATTACTAAGATACGCCCTTTCCTCTGTTGCTCGACTGCTAAAACTCTGACTCAGGCGCTCATTCTGTCCCGTCTCGATTACTGTAACCTCCTGCTGTCTGGCCTTCCTGCCTCTCACCTGTCTCCTCTACAATATATCCTAAACGCTGCTGCCAGAATCACTTTACTCTTTCCGAAAATTGTCTCAGCTGCTGAAATCCCTCTCCTGGCTTCCTATCAAATCCTGCATCTCACACTCAATTCTCCTCCTCACTTTTAAAGCTTTACACTCTTCTGCTCCTCCTTAAATCTCAGCCCTTTCTCGCTATACACCATCCCGACTCTGCTCAAGAATGTCTTCTCTATACCCCTTTTGTTTCTAAAGCCCTCTCCCGCCTTAAACCTCTCACTGACTGCCCCACACCTCTGGAATGCCCTTCCCCACAATACCTGACTATCACCCTCTCTATCCACCTTTAAGACCCACCTTAAAACACACCTGCTTAACGAAGCATATGAGTAGCTCCGTGGCTGAACCTTTACACCTCATACATAAAGCTTAGCCCCTTGCAGTCGCACTTACCAGAACGCCCTCCTACTGTCTCTGTATGTTCTTCCTACCAACCAATTCGATTGTAAGCTCTCCGGGGCAGGGACTCCTTTTTCTAAATGTTACTTTTATGTCTGAAGACTGTAAAAAGAATGGGAGTCTCACACCCCCTAGTGGCGCTTCTCAATGCAGGCCAAGTATGATAATATATCAATAGCAAAATCCTGAACTGCTTTTTAAACAGCCATCAGCATCACATATAAAGCATCCACATATCCATAGAATGACAGTGTTACAGTCCCCCCAATAGCCTCTGGCGAGAGGAAAGTCTTGTATGTGGTGTGGGACCGAGTAAATGAAGTACTCACTGTTTGGATAATGAGACGCTGGCTGCTCCGGTGTGCTCCTGCTAGAAGAGTAACAAAAAATCCAAGAAGAACGAAGCGGTGCAACTCCCATGCAGTAAGGACTCAGACCAGGACAGTGTCACTCAAGTGTAAGCTTTATTGACACCCGACAGCCCCAGAACCACTCTGACACTTCTTCCCATTATGTGTTATTTGTATTATTTGTTATTTATATGATTGTCACGTATAATTACTGCTGTCAAGCGCGATGTACATTAATGGCGCTATATAAAGACATACATAAATGTATGTATGTAAAAGAAATATATAATTGCTGCGCTTCTCCATGTAAGGAGCATGCAGCTGGCGAAGAGATTGGCCATACAAATGTGAAAAACAGAAAGTTAATCCCTGCGCTTCTCCCTTTGGGATATGGTGTTTGTGTGTGTGTGTGTGTGTGTGTGTGTGTGTGTGTGTGTGTGTGTGTGTGTGTGTAAAAATCTATAAGATAACAGAGACTTTTGGTTTACATCCTTTGATTAAATAATGCCAAGCCTGCTAACCACGTCAAGGTAAGTCTCTATAGCAGGTCCCTACTCTAAATGCATACTAGTGTTATGTGAAATAAACCTAGAAGGGGTTAATATATCCAATCATATGCTTATATAACCTAGTGCAGTTAAAAACGTGTATATACCAGTGAAGATACTCACATGTTTGCAAGTAAAGTGAATAGTGAAATACAGGGACCTGGCTGGGAGATTATATACCTAGAAGATGGAGGGGCTGGCTCCCACAAGCTGCCCAATAAGCAGTTGCAGGTGATTGGCTAAAGATATTAATTACACCTTAATAGTGGTGCCCTCTAGGAGCGTGCTGCTAAGGATTAAAAAAACTTCTTCCCATTATGTGTTATTTGTATTATTTGTTATTTATATGATTGTCACGTATATTACTGCTGTGAAGCGCTATATACATTAATGGCGCTATATAAAGACATACATACATACATGTATGTATGCATTATTACATCAATGGTAAGCAACCTTAGTTAACCCCTTACATGCCTAGGTCATCAGAAACAAGACAAACTTTCATTCTCCCTACAGGTGGCAACTAGGAACGCCTGCAACTCCAGAGAGAGCATAGACTAGGTGAAAGCGTACGCTCACCTGCGTTCCCCCCAATGGTATAAATAAACATATCAAGAGCGACGTACGTTTCAGACCACAAGGTTGAGCTTGAGAAAAGACCTTGTGGTCTGAAACGTACGTCGCTCTAGAGTTTTGCGGATTGCCTGATGATTTATTGAGATTAAATAATCCTTTTTCTATTGAGTGTGCTGCGGACTCCATGTTTTTGTGTAATATATATATATATCAGGCTTCCCACTGGACCCCCCCCCCCCCCTTACCTCTTGTACCCCCGGCAAGGTGCGGGAGGTACTGTGGGGGTGGTGGGGTGGCGAGTGGATCGCCGGATGCTCCGGCGGCTCCCCTTGCAGGGCGCTGCCATGTTGATTATGGTTGCCCATGCGCAGTACAGTCGCGCCTGCACAGAGACTGCCTGGCAGACAACAGGAGGGGGAAACACTCCATGGGGAACTACAGTTCCCAGCAGCACTCGGGGCTGCTGATCACATGCTGAAAGGCGGCCAATCGCCCCGCCTGTTTCCCCTGCTCAGGGGATTGATACTTTTGGCGCCCTGCGAGCCACGGGAGTCGGAAGAGGGACTGCAAAGGAGCAAGTAGTGTCCAGGGAACAATGCTCCACTGGACTAGGCCAGACCTTGTCCCCCTAGGCCCCAGTTAGGCACCGACTCACTATAAATTGTGGTTGCTATAGGGAAGGCCCATAGTCAGGGACCTTTCCCCAGTAGTTCATCCTAGTCAGCTACAGCACTGGTGAGACATCACGTGGTGACTGCGGCCGCGGATAAGGATCCTGCCAGCTACACTGTGATATTATCCACGCCGGGATTCACCCCACGCGGAGGCGGACACAACGTTGGATCAGACGGATCCCCTTTTGTTATTCTGCTATACCCGGGTGCAGGAGCCCGGGGCAGGTATCTAACCAGTGCACTAACACTCCACGGGATGGCGCTATCTCCAACACATTTGTGTGGGCCTTGACATTGGGACATGGACATCAGGGAATTGGTGCCTGGCATCCATGGTACTTTGGGACACTCACTGTGATATCAGTTGGGAGATATTTGTCTTACTGTGGGGTACAGAGTATCTATGTTATTGCGTTTAGTAAAGGTTATTGTTATAATCTGTGTGTTACCATTATTTTTCCTGCACGGGGCTATCACTTAGTTAGGATCCCGTACAGGTGGAGGCGCTGTCAATGTAAGTATCGTTTCAGGATACACCCCAGGTTCCCATCAGCGAAGGCCCAGATCTCCTGTGAGCCTGACAGGTATTGCACCACACTTGGTAAAACATGTAGATTCCCCACACCTGGTCCCTATCTGCGATTGGGGGGTGGGGGGGAACTGTGTTATGTGTATGTATATGTATATTATATATAAATAAAGAGAAATTCTGCGCCTAATATTACTAACTGAACATAGAAAAACTAAGTGTCCAGAAAATATGGACATGAGGACATGACGTCATCGCGTTGACGTTGTGTAGGAGGAGCATGGGTGAGATCGTTCCTGTTCTCTTTTGATGGGATAGCTAGAGCAGCGGTACATCAGTGCTCAAACGGGGGTGTTTCATGTGTTTCTGCCGAGCAGATATCTAGCCTTTAGCCCTTAATGTATGGTTTACACTTTGACACTCTGCGTATATACCTGGAGATATTGGGGACACTGTTGAGCACCGAAGAGGGAGGTATGAGGTATACTGTGCTGTATTTCAGCGATGTTATTGTGGTGCACTTGTAAGCAGTCTTGATGATTGCTTCCTATTGAGAGAGGGCATGCAGCGGGTATTCAGTCTGTTTACATGCACAAGTGCTCCACCTCGAGATTACTCTACCTCCCCTGTTAACCCTGTGCTGTATGTGTCTGTATCAAATGTGTATGTATCACATTTACTATACGATACATCCATAGGAGATATAACAACTGTTTATATATTGATATGTGTGATACAACGCGCTGTACCTTTAGCCATCTATTATACCATCTGCTATCTGCCTGAGTTTGACTCAAGTATATTATTGTTATTTCTATGTTCAGGACAATTGGTTAAGGGATTCATTATAATAGATTGACATTACTTACAGATATCCCTGGACCTTACTCACCTGTTAAATGTTTTAATTGTTTTTATGATAATTAGAGTTAGTGTTACTGCGTCGAATATATGATATTTAAATAAAGTGTTTATTATTTTTTATTTTTTATTAGAATAGTGGTAACTGTCCTCCCACAGTGTTGGGAGCGGTTATTTAATGGCACCCCATGTAGCCGACCTTTCTACATTGTTAGTGGAGATTTGCACCCTGACTTAATATACAGGCATACCCCACTTTAAGTGCACTCACTTTATGTACACTCGCGAGTAAGTACATATCGCCCAATAGGCAAACGGCAGCTCACGCATGCGCCTGTCATCACGTCCTCAACAGCAATACCGGCTCCCTACCTGTACCGAAGCTATGCGCAAGCGGGGAGACTATAGAGCCTGTTACAAATGCGTTATTTACATCAGTTGTGCACGTATATGACGATTGCAGTACAGTACATGCATCGGTAAGTGGGAAAAGGTAGTGCTTCACTTTAAGTACATTTTCGCTTTACATACATGCTCCGGTCCCATTGCGTACGTTAATGCGGGGTATACCTGTATTGTATCAGCTTCTGTTGTGCAGTGAATGGGGATCTTTGTGGGAAGCAATTCTTGGTTCCCTTTTATGTCTTGTTCGTCATTACTATCCCCCTGCACCAGCTGAAATTGAAATATTATTTACCTAATATTTTAGTATGTGGTGAGCGGTATCTCAATAGGTTATATATATATATATGTCCAGAAAATATGCAATTTACCAGATTGATGAGTGTCTACATCTTCAATATAATATCTGAAGTTATTCCTTGTGTGCTGTTTCTCCTTGCTGGACCACAATCTAGGAAATTGCATATACTATTTTTTATGGAACTAGCATCTGGATTTTTTCTCGCAGTATCAGTGTGTGCTACTGTAGTTGTCATCCAAGTGTGTGTGTGGTGTGTGTGTGTGTGTGTGTGTATGTATATATATATACAATAATGTATTTATTAATTGTAATTGATGAAGAATTGTTACATGTCTAAAAACTTGAGCCATGGTAAATACTTGAGTATTGAGATAAATGCCCGCCTCTTGTTTTTCCAGACCTGTCCTCTTCACTATTTGATTTGTCATTTCCAATGATCACATTGCCCTTTCTTTCTCTATTGTATATTATTCATCAGTATTATTATTTTGTTACATTTTGTACCCTTACAACATTTCATCATTCTAATCTCTTGGTGTTCAGAGACACAACACGCCTCTACATTAGTTATTATTTATCCATATTTTTATTCCAATCAGGTATTAATTGACACTGCTTCTATTTATTTTAGTTCCACCCACCACCACCCTTTGTACATTATTTTATTTATTTATAAAATATTTCACCAGGAAGTAATACATTGAGAGTTACCTCTCGTTTTCAAGTATGTCCTGGGCACAGAGTTAAGACAAATAATACATGGTTACAGATACAGTTACATTAATGAGCAGATTATACATTATTTACAAGACATTGCATGCACAGTTAAAGAAAATATATATTATGGGCGTATGAAACAGTTACAGACCAGATTAAAATGTGAGACAGCCTTAGATTTGAAAGAACTTAAACTGGTGGTGGATGTGAGAGACTCCGGTAGGTTGTTCCAGTTTTGGGGTGCACGGTAAGAGAAGGAGGAGCGTCCGGATACTTTGTTGAGCCTTGGGACCATGAACAGTCTTTTGGAGTCTGTTCTCAGGTGATAAGTGCTGCATGTGGTAGGGGTGAGGAGCTTGTTCAGATAGATGGGTAGCTTGCCTAGAAAGTATTTGAAGGCAAGACAGGAAAGGTGAACTTTGCGCCTAGACTCGAGTGATGACCAATCTAGTTCTTTGAGCATTTCGCAGTGATGTGTGTTATAGTTGCATTGGAGAACAAAACGACAAATTGAATTGTAGAGGGTGTCAAGTTTGCTAAGGTGGGTTTGAGGTGCCGAGCCATATACTATGTCTCCATAGTCAATAATTGGCACTAATATCTGCTGTGCGATACGCTTTCTGACCAGGAGACTTAGGAAGGATTTGTTCCTGTAGAGTACGCCTAGTTGAGCATAGGTCTTGGTTGTCAGGGTATCAATGTGCATCCCGAATGTTAAGTGGGAGTCAAACCACATGCCCAGGTATTTAAAACTAGTGACAAGGGATACGGTGATGTTAGTGTTGGTTCTAATCTGGAGCTCAGTCACTGAAAGCTTTACAAATTTAGTCTTGGTCCCAAATACCATTGTTACAGTCTTGTCAGTGTTTAAAAACAGTTTTTTTGGGAAATCCATTTTTCGAGTCTCAAAAAGTCAGACTGAAGTACGTGTTCAAGGTCGGAGAGACCATGGCTGTGTGCAAATAAGATTGTGTCATCTTCATACATGTGTATTGAAGCTTCCTTACAAGCTGTGGGAAGATCATTGATGAACACTGAGAAGAGTAAGGGCCCCAGAACAGAGCCTTGCGGCCACAGGTGATATCCAAGGGGTTGGAGTTAGAGCCTGAGATGGACACATGTTGGGATCTACCTGATAGGTAGGACTGAAACCAGTTTAAAGCATGCTTCCCTATTCTAGAGCTCTGGAGTTTGTTAAGCAGGATAACATGATCAACTGTATCAAAAGCCTTTGCAAAATCTAGGAATATTGAACCAGTGAGTTGTCCGCGTTCCATTCCACACTGGATTTCATTGCAAACTTTTAGCAGGGTAGTTACGGTGGAGTGTTTGGGGCGAAAGCCAGATTGGAATTGGCTAGGGAAATTTGTCTTGGTATAGTAATCGCTTAGTTGGAAGTGGGCACATTTTTCCATGACTTTGGATAGTATTGGGAGAAGGGAGATTGGCCTGTAGTTTGAGACAGTGTTTTTGTCCCCACTTTTGAAGATTGGGACAACTCTAGCAGTTTTCCAGGTCTTAGGGATATGGCCTGCAGACATGATAGAGTTGACTATGGAAGCAATTGGTTTGGCAATTGCTGGGGCACCAAGTCTTAGGAACTTAGATTGCAGAAAATCAGGTCCACATTGGCTGCTTAGATTTAATTTGAGGAAAGCTTGTGTACTATATACTATCAGACGTAGCACACTGGTAGTGTCATTTGCTAATAGAAACTGTAACCCTACTTACTGTACTAGTAGGAGACTCGCAAGTAAATGTTTATCCTTGGTGAGTGCTGTAGTTTAGACTGGGCGGATTCATATGGCTACTTCTACTAATCATTACCTAGTCAAAGACTTGTAGAGTATGTTGTGCAATTCTCTAAAATAAACAGAC